>CATIWO010719199.1:0-13418 GCA_949673435.1 Macaranga tanarius | reverse complement strand
GGATGGAAAGTTATAAAAATAATCAAATGATCTCAACCTTCCCTAGTGTAAGACCCATTCCATAAACTTATGGTTTTTAGAAACCTACCCTTAAGACCTGGGGCATATTTCTAAAGTATGGTTTGATGTGGCTATTTTGGAAGAATCTCTGAAAGGTCATGTGAGATACGGCCTAGAGGAATTGACTGGATAAGCGAGTTGAACCATATAATAGGAATAATGTATGAAGGAAAGATTACTGATAGACTACATTCAATGTTTCTATTGTACACTGGCTAGCCTATTATGAGTGTCATAAGTGGTGCATACATAATAGTCGACATAGAATATTGCTAAGATCTCAAGAGGTAGCAGTGAATGTAAAGAAGTAATATGGAGTAAGGCATATGTCAAGATAAAGAATCTACTATTGAGACGCTATATATCTTTAACAAGTGTATAGCATAAGTGCTCTCGTTATATATTGGTCGCACGATCTATTTATCAGTATGAATGGAATAAAAACTGAATATGTTCAGTCATGTACGAGTGGAAGATATTAGATAATATACACCCATGACTTAATCTATTTAAGTTTTAGATTGGGTATAAAAAACTCCTAATAGAAGTCTACTTACTACTCTTTTGTAGTGTATGAGTTTTATATTTAATGTACGTAATACAACCCAACAACCCAAGAAAAAAAAGAAAAAAAAATGAACGCATAACACATAAATCTCTCTATATAGAAAAATACTCTGTGTATTTTTCCTCTCCCTCTATACTAAAAATACGCGATGTATTTTCTCCCATTCTAGATCATTCTATTGATATTTAGATTGTGAAGACATAGCCTTTGCTTTGGTTGTAAAAGCTTCGATCAACATATTTACCACGGTTTCCGCTGCAGGAGAAAATGGTCAGTAATCTGTATCTTTTTGTGATTTATTATTCTTCCATCTTTTTCTTTCAATATCAAATTATAAATTTTAAAAAAATTAAACACTAACCATATAATGATTTCAATTTAAATTTCACATAGTAGGTAATTATTTATTAAATAATATATTCTAAATTATTAACTTTAATTTCAATCCTTTTTATAATTATGCCACCACAATTAAGTTTCATAAAAAGGGACATTCATTATCAAGTAGAAGCTCTCATAACTTACATATTGCATAAAACTGGAACATCAAAGTCCTAATTTTATTTTTGAACCTCAAGGCCTCTTTAACATTAACATATTTATGTCACTTATTTGGCTAAAAACATTGCATTGCATTTTTATAATTGCTCAAGCAATTTCCCTCCTTTCTGATTGAGACCATGAACTAGCATTGGTAGTGTGTTGCCTAGAAAATTTAATGCTCTGAGCTTCTTGTTGATGTTAATGTATCGACCCGACATCAATTTCATTCATTATCACTTTTTCCTTATTACGAGAAGTACTGGAAAATCCCCTAGTACTAAATTAAAAAGAGTGAATCACACTTGCTTGCTAGAGAAAGTAAAATAAAATTTAAAAAATAATATATATAAGTAACATCACCATCACCACTGGTACAACCTAATACTACCACCTAACACCACCGCTGACATTGTCATTAATATCATCTACCACCGACACAACCTCACACCACTGCAATTGTCACTAAAACTAATTAAAATGAAAAACGATTTGTACAATTTTTTAAATATCTATTGCGATATAAATAACAAAATTTCATTATACAAGATTGTAAATCTAACTAACATTAGAAAATTTTCAATTGTGATAAAAAAATAACTAGAAATGTTCTTTTGGCATTAGGAGTCTGGACAAAAAATTTCAATACGGGCTCAGTGAACAAACCAGAAGATTCTTATCCTCTCTCCTCATCTTCTAGCTCACCCAAAACCCTTTAATCCATAATTCTCCAATAGAAGAAAAATAATAATATAATAATAGGTGACCTAAAGACTTACTGCCAATGCTAAGAAGAAAACACTCGGCCAAAAAGAAACTCTAAACAAATAAATCAAGTTTTAAAATAGTTGTTCATAAAAGTGACCAAAAACAATCAACAATACCAATTCAAACTTACACACTATATGTTGTATAAATTAATATCAATTAAAGTTCATGCTAACTGTAAGATAAAGAATAACAAATTACAGTAAGGTAAGGTCACTAACCTTTTTCTCTTGCAGCGGAATACATAAAAGATATGATGATCAAAGCCTTGACTACTAGAGTAAAGGTTGTTGTTTTCATGATCTAAATACCACCGGGATGAAGAACGATAGGAGATGATCTTTCTCTGTAGAAATCGTATTTCTTTTTTTGTGTATTTATTTTAGAGTTCTAGGTACAGAGCATTAAACCCCTTACCAAATAAAAGAGGTAGAAGTAGACTTTTATTTGGATTCTTTAATATCCAAATTTAAAACTCAAAATAAATTATTATTTAGATAATATATCAAATTATCTAAATTTTTTTGAATTTGAAAGTAGATTATATACAGTCATAGGTGTCCATAATTCAACATCTCCCACTCACATATGACTGAACATATTCAGTCTTCATCCTATCCATACTGATAAATAGATCGTGCGACCAGTATATAATGAGAGCACTTATGTCATACACTCGTTAGAGATGTATAGCGTCTCGATAATAGATTTTATATCTTGATATGTGCCTTACCCCAGATTACTTCTTTACATTCATTGTTACCTTTTAATCTCTTAGCAATATTCTATGTCCACTATTATGTACATACCACTTATGGTACTCATAATAGGCTAGCTAATGAACAATAGAAACATTGAATGTAGTCTATTAGTAATCTTCCCCTCATTCATTATTCCTTTCATATAGTTTAATCGCTTATCCAGTTAATTCCTTTAGGTCGTATCTCTCACGACTTTTCAGAGATTTTTCTAAAACAACCACATCAAACTATACTTTAGAAATATGCCCCAGGTCTTAAGGGTAAATTTCCAAAAACTATAAGTTTATGGAACGGGTCTCACACTAAGGAAGGTTAAGATCATTTAATTATTTTTATATCTTCCCACTTCCGGTCGACTTTTACACACATGGTATGAATCATGTGTTATGATATTCATTCTTTCTTAAAAAAAAGAGCGTATGTTTTAAAATAAGCATAATCATATATTTAACACCATACAGAAGCTACACATTCATGTGCATCTCAGCACCAAACCTTAATACTTAATTGAGATTGCTTCTAGCCATAAAGATAGAATTAAGAAGAATTACCTTTAATTCTCCTTTTAAAGATTACATACATCTACTTACAAATCATGAAATGAAATGTAAGATTTTATCTTGCACTTAAACTAGAACTTATCTAATACTTAAGCAAGACAACATATGTATATTAAACTGGCTCTCGTAACTCCCTTGTCTGTTTAAAATACTGCCTCATTTTAATTTTTTATTAAACTCATTTAACAAAATTAAGGTAAATACCCATGTGAGTGGGTTACTTCTCTGTCCAACATGCTTTAAATGTCACATACATTTAATACTAACACTTTATGTGTTGCCAAATGAACGTCTACATATTTATTGAAAATAAACATATAACAAATCATGTTCAAATTACATGATAAGCAAAGTAATATCTAAAATCTATACAAACCAAAACATTTAATGTGCCTCTCAAACACATCTCTAGTGACAGCTTTTGTCAATAGATCTGCTATCGTATCATGCATAGAAATGTGTGCAACCATGTCTTTAACATAATGATACTTGATGTCAATATGCTTAGTCTTATTATGGAACTTGGGATCCTTAGTATAAGCTATTGACGATTGACTATCACTCAAGATTGTCACAGGTTCATCAGAGGAAGTTACTTTAAGATGGTCTAGAAATCTTTTAAGCCATACTCCCTCTTGAATAGTACTTTGGAATGCAATGATTTTGGCTTTTATTGTTGATAAGGCAACACATATTTTTTTCTTGCTACTCCAGGAGATGGCAGAATTGCCTAACAAGAAAATAAAACTAGATGTAGATTTCCTCTCATCTACGTCTCCAGTTCAATCAGCATTTGTGTATCCTCTTAATTATAGATCCATTCCTTGATAACACAGCGAGTAGTCCACAGTTCCTTTCAAGTATCTCAAAATCCTCTTAACTGCCTTCTAATGTGCTTCGCCTAGGTTAGACTGATATTTCCTTACTATCCCAACAGCATAGAAAATATTAGGTTTTGTACACAATATTACATACATAAGACTTCCAATGGCACTTGCATAAGGAACATTCTTCATACATTCATCCTCTTGTTGTGTTTGGGGACATATTCTTTTCCTAAGGGCCTCTCCTTTAGCTATAGGGTTACTTATGGGCTTGCAGTTTTGCATATGAAACCTTTTAAGGACTTTGTTGATATATGTCTCTTGAGAAAAAGACAACAACCTTCTCGAACGGTCTCTTATAATCTTAACTCCAAGAATATATGTTGCATCACCTATATCTTTCATCTTAAAATTGGACGACAACTAACTTTTGATGTCCTTTAGGTATTCAACATTATTTTCTGCTATAAGTATGTCATCAATATATAATGTCATGATGACAAATTTACTTCCAAAGCTTTTAGAATAAACATAGTGATCTTCGTCTATCACAACAAAGTTATTTGAAATTACCGCATTATGAAACCGAATATACCACTGTTTAGAAGACTGTTTAAGGCCATAGATTGATCTCAATAATCTGTAAACCTTTTATTTTCTAACCTTTTTGTTTGAAACCTACTAGTTGTTACATATATATTTCTTCATCCAATTTTCCATTGAGAAAAGCAGTCTTCACATCCATCTAATGTAGCTCTAGGTTTAAATTTGCCACTGTAGCTAGAATTAACCTTATAGACGTAAATCTTACAATAGGAGAGAAAGTATCCTTATATTCAATCCCTTCTTGTTGTGTATAACCCTTTGCTACTACGCGAGCTTTATATCTTTCAATACTTCCATCGGCCTTTCACTTGATCTTAAAAATCCACTTGTTCCCAATTGGTTTGCGTCCTCTTGGCATATCAACCAATTCCTAAACATGATGGATACCATTTTTTATTCCATTGCTTTAATCTATTCACCTTTGGCTGGACATAAAAAAGCTTCAGACACATTCCTTGGCTCATCAACTTCTTGTAGGTCAACTAAAAGAGCTTGACTTATACCATAAGATCGATATCTTTTAGGTAGAACACTCTTTCTTTATGATCTTCGCAATTCAGAATCTTAATAAACATGCCTCATATATTCATCATAATTTAGAATGCTCCCACTGGGTTCAAGATCCATACTCCTACTGGAGTCAGGAATCATAGTCCCACTTAACTCAAGATCATAAACATTCAGATCATTTGGAGGTATAAGACCATTATCTTCTTTATCTAGATTTCTCCCACTCGAATTGAGTGATCTTTGAGTGTCCATTTCTTGAGTTTCATAGAGAGTATAATCTTGACCTACATTGCCCAACTTAGGAAATTTATTTTCAATGAATTCAACATCTCGTGATTCAAATTCTGTCACTTTGCCACTTTTATTCTCCCCTATGAAAATATGTCCTTTTGACAATTCAAGGCATCTCACAAAGATACTCTTTTTACCTCTTGGACCCAATTTTCTATATTTACTTGAGGTATCATAAACATAGACAGCACAACCCCAAGGTTTCAAATAGCTTGGGTTGGGTTTTTGACCAGTCCATAACTCATATAGGGTAAAAGTAACAGACTTAGAGGGTACACAGTTTAGAACATAAGTGGCAGTAAGCAATGCATCTCCCCAATAGAAAATTAGTAAATTTACTTGTGCCATCATAGATCTAACTATATCAAGAACAGTCATATTTCTTCTTTCAGCAACTTCATTTTCTTGAGGAGTTCTTGCTTAATTTCTTTTTCATCACATTAATTCTTGAAATCTTCAAAAAGATATTTACGACTATGGTCGATTCTCAAGGCTTTAATTCTTCTATCTAATTGATTTTCCACCATATTCATAAAAGTTTAAAGTTTCAGATTTGTGGGATATCAAGTAGACATAACCATATCTAGAATAGTCATCTATGGAGGTGATAAAGTAGTAGGCCCCATGCCTAGCCCTTATATTCATTGGACCACATACGTCGAAATGAATTAATTGCAAAGGAAATTCGGCTCTAATTGCTTTTCCAAATGGTTTTCTAATTAGTTTTCCTTTAAGGCAATACTCACAAGTAAATAATTTGATTTTTTTAATTACCTAAAAAGGCCTTCTTTTGCTAATCAACTCATTCGATCTTGGCTAATGTGATTCAATCTAGCATGCCATAAATGCACATCATTTTCATGATTATGCATAGTAGTAACTAAATAAAAACTAACATTATTATTGAAATTGACATGATCAACATCAGTAATAATAAAACCATCCAAAATAAAACCAGAACCATAAAATATTGTACCCAAATATAAACGTATATTGTCATCACAAAAGTACCAATTGAAACCAAATTTCAATAAAATAAGAATGTAGACTAAGTTCCTATGAATACTTAGGGCATAGAGAACATCATATAGGAAAAGGGTTCAACCACCACGTAAAATTAATTTACATGTGCCTATTCCCTTAACTGAAATCCTTGTATTATTTCCTACATAGATCCATCTCTCTCCGTCAGGTACTCGTTGGAAATCTACGAAGGCTCCACGATCATTCGTTACATAGTCGGTTGCTCCTGAATCAACAATCCACAAAGGAGTAAATTCAGTTAAGAACACAGAACTAGATACACAAGCTTCACTCATATATGAGTAAATAGTGTGTACCTTTTTAGACTCAGTGAAATCTTTTGCATAGTGCCCTTTTTGTTGACAGTTATAACACTTCACACGTGTAATATTGATCTTTTTCTTATTCTTTGACTTACCTTTCTTCTTATATTTTTGCTTTTGCTTTTTCAGCCCCTTAGCCTTCTTTTTACCTTGATTTTTGTGCTTTTTTTTATTGGAACTCGTTCCAGCAGAGGAGCTTCCTTGAGTGTAATGCACTTGTGCATTGACTTTGACCAATGCAAGTCGATCTTCCTCTAACTCCAAATGTCATGTAGTATCCTCAAAGTTCCTTATGTTCCTTGAGTGTGTTAGGTGCATCCTCATGTGCTCCTAACTATTAGGTAAAGATTGGATGACAGCTTGAATCTTTTTCTCCTCGGTCAACATATGACCAGCATCATTCAATTCACTAATCATATTGGACATCTCTCTTAGATATTTTTTTATTGTATGATCAGGACGTTTCTTGTAAGTGTCGAACTTAATAGTCAGTGAATGAAGCTTAGTCAAGGACACACCTCCAAACATTTCCCTCAAAGCATTCCAAAGTTCCATTGCATTGTCAAACCTTTTGAATTGCCTAGCAATGTCATCATCCATTGCACTAAGCATAATGATGCGAGCAGTAGTATTCTTCTTTTTCTATATTTAGTACGCCTCCTTATCCCGCTTATACTGGATAGTGGATCCATCCTCAGGCTCAGTCATAATAATATTTAGCATGTTAAGAACCTTTTGTTCTTCGAGCACATATTGAATTTTCATGCTCCGGACCTCATAATTGTCCCCATTCAACTTGAGGTCCTTGTTAAGCTCATCAACAACCGACTTGGTGGCAGTTGTCATTATGGATCCTTGTGATCTTCAATGATTAACGGTTGCACTTCGTTAGGAGAATAGGCAATACACATAATTACTATGCATTTAATATATTCACTAATAAAATTTCCCACTAGACCTAGATTCAAAGAGGTCACTAAGTTTTTAGTTACCATCCAAGTTCTAATGTTTGATATTACTAGTTAAAAGTTTATGCATAGTAATAAAGATTAATGGATCAAACTTTAAAGTTCTCTAACTCTAAAGTTTTATGATCATATTATTAGTCTTTTGCATGACAATTTCAAAAGATACAATAAATAAATACATTCAAATATTGCAAATAAAATAAATGCAATAAAATAAGAAACTACATTTGTTGGATACATATATCTTAAGAATTTATTAAGAAATTATTAAAGAGACCAAAACATAAATGAACATCCAAATCCAACAATCATAACTAAAGTAATGATGTTCTAAACATCAAATAATATCACTAAGACAATAGTCACTAAGACTATTCAAGGAACTTTCCCATTTGACATGTAAATTTCCTTCAAGGGGTTAGACCTATAGAGACTAAACTTAAGTCCATAAGAAACACAGTGCAATGTATGCCTTGTGTATCGTAGACGCTTCACAATTCATCCACTTATTAGGACCATATCTTCAGGAGGAAGAACCATTCTCATCACTCCTTTTTTTTATATGATTTTTTAAAAAAACTTTTATAGCATCCATATAGTCGCGATTAACATCATTAACCCATGCTTGATGCAAAATTCTCCCATAATCACCACGATTAAGGGTCATTACCATATCAGACATCAGACTATCGAAGTCACGACCTCGAAAATAACCACCACACAAAATACATCTTCGCATCTTTTCATAGATACGTATCATATGTTTAATTAGTGCATCAATATCATCCCAACGTCTCATAGTCTCCATCCTCATTTTACGAATCTTATTTCTAAGATGAAGGACCCTTTGTCTCTGGCGGTCATTCCTAATGACTACAAAAATTTGCATAATGACTTCTTTTTCTGTACATAATACAGAAAAAGAATTTTAGTTTATTACACAGAGTAACAATCTAAGATAATTGAAAACATATTTTCAATTAATATCATTATGCACGGAGATAAAAATAATTCAAAAAAAAATTACATTTTAAAAATTTGATTTTCACAATTATTTTACTGAATACAAAATAATTTTTAACTAATTAAATATTTTTCACAATAAGGAAAAATTTAAAAAAAAATTATTTTTTGGATGCTTAAAAATTTACAAAAAATTATATAAAAAAATTAGGAAAATTAAAATATGAACACTGGGAAAAATAAAACTAAAAACAGAATTTTCTACAGTACTCACGTGCCAACACACGCTCACAGATGCGCCCTTCACACGCTTCACGCGCGGATCAAAATTTCTTTTCTAATTAATTGATGCCACGTATCACAAGGTGATTAGTCTATATTACTGATATGTGTACCACTTGTCGACATACTATTGGTCCTAAGTACTGATGTGGCGGCTACGTCATTGCCACATGTCAA
Organism: Macaranga tanarius; assembly: GCA_949673435.1. Lineage (NCBI taxonomy): Eukaryota > Viridiplantae > Streptophyta > Magnoliopsida > Malpighiales > Euphorbiaceae > Macaranga > Macaranga tanarius. Next base: position 4,194 of record CATIWO010719199.1, on the reverse strand, counting down.
CATCTTACTTACGTGTCTGCCACGTGTCAACCCTTTGTTGGTCAAATGGAGTTGACGTGTCAGACACATCATCTATCGCGTATACACATCCTATTGGTCCACGTCGTGATGACGTGGACGCTGATTCAATAGCTTCTGCCATGTGGCAGGAGCCTATTGGCCCATGTGTCTTGAGCTCCCAATTAGCTCTCGCCATGTGGCCAGCCCAGATGCTGAGTGAATCCAAAACTCCACTCACCGAAGGTGGCATGTGTAGGTCACACGCCTCCTTCCTGGCCAATTCTGACGCTCGGATTTTTTTCGGTTGGGGTTTTTGGGTACTCTCATCTCATTAATAAGGTCAAAACTTAAAAATATCTCTCCTAAACTAGTGATATCAATTTTCATATTAATTTAAAAATTAGAATGTATATATGCACTTGAAGACATAAAAACACAGATTTTCAGAAAACATAGTGCATTAACTAGTAGACGAAAAATATATTTTCTAAATAATTTTCGACAAAATCATGCCAATGGTATTAAATTATGAAGACATCTCTCTGATACTAATGTAAGATAAAGAATAACAAATTACAGTAAGGTAAGGTCACTAACCCTTTTCTCCTGTAGCGGAATACGTAACAGATATGATGATCGAAGCCTTGACTACTATAGCAAAGGTTGTTATTTTTACGATCTAAATACCACCGGGATGAAGAACGATGGGAGAAGAGCTTTCTCTGCAGAAAGCGTATTTCTTTTTCTTATGTATTTATTTTAGAGTTCTACGTACAGAGCATTAAACCCCTTACCAAATAAAAGAGATAGAAGTAGACTTTTATTTGGATTCTTTAATATCTAAATTCAAAACTCAAAATAAATTATTATTTAAATAATATATCAAATTATCTAAATCTTTTTGAATTTGAAAGTGGATTATGTACAGTCATGGGTGTCCATAATCCAACACTAACTAAAATACAGGATAAACATTCAACACTGTGAAAGGCTGGAATTATAAACAATTAGTTTTAGACATTCAATGAAGGATAAAATAATACAAGGATGAAAAGGGTATCATTGATTTAAATGAGAAGAGTTGCGATTTGAATGAGAAATTAAGAACTATTGTGTTTTGATTAAGAATAAGAAGAAGATGATGATGAAGAAAATGACGACAATGAAGATACATCAACAATAGTAGCTTACCAGTGGTAAATGGGTGGAGGAAATTGATGGAGGTAGGTTAAGTCACCGCTAGTGGAAGTAGGTAAAGGAAACACGAGAGACGGTGAGGGAGGTAGAAGAAGAAACAACAACAATATTTTCAATGATGAAAATGGGAAGATGCAGTTTTTGGTTAACGGAAATGAAAGCAACAGTGGAGTTATTTAAAGATGACGATGGTAGAGGAGGCAGTGGAAATTTAGAAGATGAGTGAAATAATAATAAATTTTAATTTTATTATTTAAAATTTTATTTTTTGTATTAAATTTTTTTTTTTTGTTATTTAGGAGAGTGTAATGCACTCTCCAATTTTAGTGAAAAATTAGAATTAATAGTCTAATTTGCAATCTTTAGAGGCTAAATTGTCCAAAAAATTAATTTTGGGGTTAATTTCACCTTGAATGATAGTTCAAGGGTGAATTACCACTTTAGCCTATATTTGACTGGGCTCTAATTGATTAAGAAGTGGAGCTCGTTTTGATGAGTGTAGATTTTAATGAGCCCATAGGGCCCATTGGACTTCTACATAAACTTAACCTCAACTCATTCAAATTTTTTTTAGAAACTCGTGTTCCACTTGGTTAAATAATCTTCGTACAAGAGAACGAGTATATTAATTATATAAAATAATTAGATTATGTAATGTTTAGTACCAACCTTACATACTTAAACTCAACCTTACAAATTTTTCATATTACTACTTTAGTACCATTATAAAAACTAAGTTGTAATAATTATTTATCAAAAAAATTAATATATGAAAAATCATATTTCTTACAAGAAGCATTACTATTTTACATTTTATTTTTAATTTTCTTGTATCGACATTAATATATAGTAGTGGTATCTTAGCACCATTATAAAAAAACAAGAATACCAAAAAAATGTAGCATGTGAAATATGCAAATTTCTATGGAAAGTCTTATTATTTTATTTTCTTTTATATAAGTAAATATTTATGGGTGATATTTTAATATCATTATAAATGTTAAGTTATAGTAATTTGGTAGCAATTAAATGTGTTATACGAAATATGCATAATTTATTATTATTATTATCAACTTGAAAAAATGTGTGGGATACTTGATCAGTTATAAAGGCCTAATTATAGTAACTTGATACCAATAAAAATTATTATATGGAATATGTATATTTATGTAAATTTTATCATTTTTAACAATTTTTTAAATATATATATTACCCATTATGAAGCTAAAATTATATAAACTTGATATCGATAAAATTTATTATATGAATTATGTACAGAAATATATATATATATATATGAAAATCACAGAAGAAGTAGGGGTGGCCACGGGCCGGTTTCGGCCTGGAACCGAACCGGAACTGGCCCGGTCAAATTTGGAATTGGAACCGAACCGAAACTGGTCAGGTCAAATCCGGAACTGGAACCGGTCAAATCTGGAATCGGGCTGAACCGACTCTGAACCAAGGGTGGGACCGGTTCAGGGCCGGTTCCACCATTCTGGAAATGTGAACTGGCGGTTCCGGTTCGGAACCGGCCGGTTCAGGTTCCGAACCGGCCGGTTCTGGTTCATTTTATGAAAAAAATAAATTATACCAAAAATTCAAAAAATGCAAGTTACAACTCTTTATAAAATTCTACATAATTTTCTCTTAATCGTGATATATTTTGTTTTCTAAAATAATACAACTTTTTTATAGTGCGTAAAAACTAAACCGAAAAAACTGGAACTGTAAACCAGAACCAGCCGATTTGGAACCGGCCCGGAACCGGAGTTAAACCGGTTTCGGTTCAATTCCACCTTAGGTCGAACCGTGAACCGGCGGTTCCGAACCGGAACCGGCCGATTCATGAACCGTGGCCACCCCTGAAGAAGACCAAACAATCCTACTCTTTTTTTTTGACAGAACACAACTAGAGAGAACACTCACACACACATACTAAAAACATTTTTCTTTTGCACATTGCACTACCAGATGTTCAAAAAAAAGTGAATTTTTTTTTTGGCCTCTAGTATTGATTGTAGTAGTTGGGAAATTCATTCATCTAACCAAGTAATAACCTTGATCAAATGGGAGTAGTGATTTTTCATGGTTTTGTGCCTAGCCAAATAATTTTATATTTTTTACTAAAATTCTTAAAATTATATATTTAATTAAATAATTTAAAAAAAGATCTTTACATATTTACCCTAAAATAACCTCTTATCAACAAAAATAGCCCTACTTTTCATTAATTACACGCCTACCCTGTAATGACGAAAATATTTTCGCGCGTCCCTTCTCGTTTACGCAAAACTCACGCCTCTAGTATCATTGTTTCTGCTTCTTCTCCTCCGTTTATCTCCTTCAATAGCCTTTCTCTTCTTCATCCGGTGCCAAGAAAGAAGAGATCCAAACTAGGCCCACTTGGTCTTTGCCTCTTTCTTTTGCCGTGACCAACAATGGCCAAATTCACCCACTGAAATTCTCAACGTCTCCATCGTTTCCTTCTCCTCCTTATCTTCCTCCCCTTCTTCTTCCACTTTTGTTGATTGGGGTTTCACTTGATCTGTAATTTTATGGGTTTAGAGAGTGTTGAGAAGCTCTAGAGGTGGGTTTTGAGGCCTGGTAATTTTAGGTACTTCCACAGGAGCCAAGAAGAGAAGCTGAATGAAGTGATTAGTTAATAATTAAACCAAAGAAATTGAAATTAGAGCATGATAAGTTGAAGAAAATTAGGAAGAAAAAAACTTTTGTTTTTGTTTTGAGTGAGAAGAAACTCGGATCGTGTTGAATTTTTATTGTTACTGAATAGAATAGAATACAAAATTAAAAGTTAGCAATTGACCTGAAAAAGCAAATATGATGAGCGTTATATGGAATCATGGAATATATATTTTTAGTTCAATATTTAGGCATTTTCAGCAGTTAAATCAAGAAATTCTAGGCTCTGAAGCTCTTGTTACAGATTGATTTCATTATACATGATTAATAACTGTTAGTATGTGATTGTTATTT
>CATIWO010719103.1:0-14476 GCA_949673435.1 Macaranga tanarius | reverse complement strand
CACATAACAAATTAAATAGAAAGATAAAATCAAATTTTTGTAAACAATAATCTGACAATTAACCTAATTTGAACAATTAAATCAATTGAAATCAACAACGCACAATTATTTTAAATCAAAACAATTAATTCAAATCAAAAGGAATTAAAAATAATCAAGCAATAAAAATAAACCAAAAAGAAAAGAAAAGTGAATAAAGTTACTATTAGAAAATTATTTGCCCTCACATCGATCCTTGATTGCCTCTTTTGCTTTTTGATTCATTCAATTCAGACCCTTTCCTTTGACTTGTGGTATTTTTTCTTCTTTTGTGTCTTTTCCTCTAGGATTTTTTAGCCTCCCCCTCTGTGTCTCCTCTCTCTCCCTGTCCCCCTCTAGGGTCTTCTAGCTTCCTTTTTATAAAGATTTTCCCCTCACTTAAGGTTTTGTCAGATTTGGGCTCGACTTTATTTTGGGCTTTAATGGACTATAGGTTTAATGGGTTTATTTTGATGGGTTTGGTTTATTGGACTTGGGTTTAGGTTAAGTATTTTTTTTTTCACAAATAGGTCTGAATCTAGTTCCTTGACAAATTGGACTTAATAGTCATCTTTCATCATCGGGCTTGTCTTTGTGGGCCGGCTAAACCATGTGTCCACACTAATAAATTTAATCAACTAAATAAAATAACTAACTAATTAATTTACCAAAAATTAAATAATTACCTAAAACACAAATTAAAACTGACTAACTAATTAACTAAAATATTTAAATCAACTAACAAATTAAAAAATGATAAATTTGTAGATATAAGAAAAATAAAAAATAAAAACATACAAGAAAAAAATAAGAAAAAATATATAAATAAAATGTAAAAAATAAAAATAAACCTTGAAATCTATTAGATCTAGACAATATCTACAAGTGGAGTGGTGGTGGGGGTAGAAGACGGTGGTGGGGGTGGCGACGGGAGGTGGTCAACGGCGATGATGGCTGGTGGAGGTGACGGGGGGCAGCGATGGATTGCGTTGGTGGCATGGTTGGAGGAAGAAAAGAAGGGAAGGAGAGGGGAGGAAGGAGGAAGAAGAAAAGAAAAAAGAAAAGGAGGAAGGAAAAAATAATAGGGAAAAAATAAAATAAAATGAAGAAGAAAATAGAGAAGAAAAAAAGATAAGGAATGAGGAAAAAATAGGAAAAATAAAGAAAAATGAGAAAAAGAGAATAAAATGGGGAGAAAAAAAAAGGGAAAAAGAATATGATTGAAAAAAAAGGGGAAAGAAAATTAAAAAATGAAAAGAGAAAGAAGGGAGGGAAAAGAAAAGGGAGAAAATTAATATTCCATTGTCATTTTTTAGTATTAATTTTTTATAACAAAAAATGTCATGAGTTAAATTTATTTTGTTTTAAGGAATTTATTAGTTGCCTAAAAATGTAATTACGATGAATTTATATATATATATATATATATATATATTGTTATAGAAATATAAACATTGTTGTCAACACTTTTTCATCATATTTAGATTTTATCAATTGGTGACAAACAATAACATTAGCATTAATTGTATATTAATTAATATTTTTTAAAAATATTTTAATAATACTAAACATGTCTTCATATTACTAACTAATGAAAAATTATAAGGAAAAGGTATAAAAACACCCTTAACGTTGTGCTCTAATCTCAAATATGCACCTAACATTTTTCGAGTACAAATACATCCTTATCGTTTTGAAAATCATATAGTTAAGCCTTTTTGACAAATGGTATTAATTCTCACCATTAGTGGGGTCCACTATTGCTGACATGTATAAAAAAGTTAAATAAATGTACATTTTTACCCATAACGTTTATTGTAAGGAACAAATTTACCCCTAAAGAAAATTTAAAAATATTTAAACACAAAATTTTTTAAAAAATATATTTAAACTTCTCATCTAATAATAAAATTAAATAATTATTTTTTTCATACTCATGAAATCTACTAATGCTAATACAATATTAAAATAATTTATATCTAATTAATTTTTATGGAATTTTTAAAAAAAATTTATGCCATTTAAAAAATTTAGAAATATTTAAATTAAAAATTATTTTATTCTATATAAATTTGTCCTTTTTTTTTCACTCTCAAAAAAATAATGAATATTTATTTAAATATAACAACTTAGGATGAGATGGATAAATAAATAAATAAATAATTTATTTATTTATTTTGGGAGAATAAAAAATAAAATTTCATACAGGATGAGATAAATTTCTTTTATTCAAATATTCCTAGTTTTTTTGAAATCGAATTGAATGAATTTATAAAATATTTTTAAATAATTTTCATAAAAAATTAAATGTAAAGTCCTTTTAATATCATATTACTATTAGTAAATTCTACAAGTATAAAAAAAATAAACGATTATTTAATATTTTTATTATATAAAAATTTAAATTTTTTTGAAAATTTTTTATGTTAAAATATTCTTAAATTTTCTTTAGGGGCAAATTTGTTCATTGCTATAAACGTTAGTGGTAAAAATGTACCTTTATCTAACATTTTTTATACATGTCAGTAACAGTGGACCCCACTAACAGTGAGAATTAACACCATTTGTTAGAGACTTAGAGGGGCTTAAATATATGATTTTCAAAACGATAAGCGTGTATTTGTACCTCGAAAAATATTAGGTGCGTATTTAAGATTAGGACACAACGTTATGGGTGTTTTTATACATTTTCCCAAAATTATATATATTGTCAATATTTAGTGAAAATAATTTCATTATATATAACATAAAAAATGAAGTGACGAATTGCATTTGTTTGTCAAAAAATAATTTCTTTATTTTTGATAAACCAAAACCGTCATCATCTAATTATATGTTATCATAATATATTTTTCCTTCATTAGGTGACAAACTATAAATTTCATCATCAATAAATAATATTTATTGACTACAAATTGCTTGTAATAAAATGAGTTGTCCTTTAATTGCACACATAAAATTCAACTTTATTTCTCTTTTTCACAGTTTATGGAGAATTATATATATAGTCACAATTGGACTTAAAAAGTGACAAAATAATTTCGTAATTTCGGAATATATGCCTTGTAGTGACGAATTATCTTATTGTCATTTTTTTTTTTTACAATAGCAATCGTCATCATATATAATTAAATCTTGTCATTATATATTTTCCTTCCAAAATTATTGCATCTATTTTTCCTCCAAATTGAAACGTGATAAAATATACTGACTCATCATCAAATAAATATATTTGTGACCACAAAAACTATCAACTATGATAAATGTTATTTTCATTAAATATATAGCACTTAAAGTGACAATATAAAAAAATTTTGTCATCAAAACACATTATTTGGTGACAAAAAACTTATCGTCGAAAAAATATTTGTCATTAAATATACAATTTGTTGTAGTATGTTTATAGGTTAAAAAGTGCAAAAAATTTATTTGGTATGATGAGGAGTTTCCAGATAGGGCAAAGCAAGTCATTTATAACTTTATGGCGGAGGTTGAAAGGTTAAGGAAATTTAATGGAAGAAGAAATGCGAGGGAAATAAAAAAACTATGAAGAAATAAGGAGTTATAATATAGATGATGAATTAAAGATGAAAGTGAATGGGTTGGAAATGGAAATCAAGACATTAAAGATGCAGATGTATAACATAAAGAATGATAATAACAAGTATGTGAAGGTTGTGTTTTATTTTAAAGATGTTATTGGTTTTGTCATGGGTTTTCTGTTTTGCAATTATGACATATATCATATTTGGCATGAAGATAGGTAGCCAGTATCATTAATTGAAGTAATGCATTTGTTGAATCAAGTGACTGCAATTGCAGATTTTAAAGAATGGTGATATATGTAATTTTGCTTTTACTTTTTTTAGCAATAATATGTTTGGTAGTGAGATTTTAGCAGGGGAACAGGAGATCTAAATATTTAGCATTTTAGCAATAGTTATCTTAGCAGGCAATTGAAATAAGCATTCATATTTTATAAACATTTCAGTTGCTATTCTAAATTTTATTAATAATTTTCAATTGTTATTCTAAAATTTGTTGACAATACATACAAAATATAAATAAAACAGTTCAATAATTTATAATAGTTAAACTGCAACTTTATTTCCATTGATTTGAAATGAGCATATGTTAAAATAGATTACAAATTAATAATTATACATATATTAACAAAAAGAATCCCCATATCCAAATCTAAATGGGTATACCAACTTCAAATTCTCTTGTTCATGTTGAGTTATCTATACCACCCAAAAGGAACCAAAACATCAAAAGATATAAAACCCGTACCCTAAAAAAGGATTAACAGTATGCTCATCAATATGCCATCATCTATCAAATACCAAATGGCATATAAACAAAAAGTATAAAAGTTTATAATATGAATAGCAAAAAGTTTAGAAGTTAAGATTCATGTTCTTTATAGTTGTTGCTGCATGTGAGTTGCACAACTGAATGACTGAGTTGTCACTCCAATAATTATGTTACTACTTTGAGAGCCCTGACTAATACTTGATGAAGTTCCAATACTTTTGCTGCCTTTATTTTTCATATTCCCTATTTTCTTTTGCACAGGCTACTGTAATTGGTTACTTGTTACTGCTAGTCTTCCATCCCATTTGAGACTCAGTGCTTTAAATCTCCCATGAGTAGGATTACCCTTATAAGTAAGTGGAGGTTTAATTGGCATGAAGATTGGTAGCCAATATCCCCAATTGAAGTGAGGCATTTGTTGAATCAAGTCACTGCAGTTGCAGACTTTAAAGAATGGTGATATCTATAATTTTGCTTTTATTTTTTTTAGCAATGATATGTTTGGTAGTGAGATTTTAGCAGGGGAAAAGGATATCTAAATATTTAGCATTTTAGCAGTAGTTATCTTAGTAGGCATAATATAAGCTAGGTATGTGTTATGAAATGTAGACTTTTGAAATTGAAATAAGCATTCATATTTAATGAAAATTTCAATTGCTATTCTAAATTTTATTAATAATTTTCAATCGCTATTCTAAATTTTGTTGATAATACATACAAAATAAAAATAAAACATATCACAAATCAATAATTTATAATAGTTAAACTGCAACTTCATTTCCATTGATTTGAAATGAGCATATGTTAAAATAGATTACAAATTAATAATTCTACATATATTAACAAAAGGAATCCTCAAATCCAAATCTAAATGGGTATACCAACTTCAAATTCTCTTGTGCATGTTGAGTTATCTATACCACCCAAAAAGAACCAAAACATCAAAAGATATAAAACTCATACCCTAAAAAAGGATCAACAGTATGCACATCAATATGCCATCATCTATCAAATACCAAATGGCATATAAACAAAAAGTATAGAAGTTTATAATATAAATAGCAAAAAGTTCAGAAGTTAAGATTCATGTTCTTTATAGTTATTGCTGCATGTGAGTTGCACAACTGAATGACTAAGTTATCACTCTAATAACTATGTTACTACTTTAAGAGCCCTAACTAATACTTGACGAAGTGCCAACACTTTTGTTGCCTTTGTTTTTCATATTCCCTATTTTCTTTTGCATAATAACTTGTAATTGGTTGCTTGTTACTGCTAGTCTTCCATTCTATTTGAGACTCAGTGCTTTAAATCTCCCATAAGTAGGATTACCCTCATAAGTAAGTGGAGGTTTAATTGCACCAACTTTCATTTGGGTCTCCCCTGAAAATGTAGGCATCTGTTTGCTAAATCTGTCCACAAACATTGAGTTCTACAATAAAAAAAATTCAACAAATTCAAAACCATGTTTAAGTTTTATAAATATGAAAAAAAAAGTTATATGTTTGTTAAAGTATAAACTTACATGTAAAGTTGCCTATTCATAAAAAATAATACCAGTTGGTGGTTTGTTAACTTTTGGCTTTCTCATATGTAATTTTCCTTTATCAACCAAATTTGAAGCTTTTGCATTTTTTCTCAAATCAATGTCAGCATATATGGACTCAGTAAATGGTACCGACATTTTATAATTTAAAGGCATTAAAAAATTACACAAATTTAATAACATGATTAGGATCTCATATTAAATATATACCTGAGATGGTTGTAGCATTGAAACTTAAGTTGATAAACCTGAATGTGCAACTGAATTTAGTTGTTGTATTATTGCTTATTATGCAACTGAAGGTGCAACTGAATTGATGCTCACATCTATGCTCTTACACCCACTTTTATTGTGACCAAATTGGTAGCATTTGCTGCATTTGATATGGGTCCCTTTTCTAGATAATTTTTCATATTTTTTGGCTCCTCAATGTCCTTTTTATGCACCTTTGAGGCCTTCCAGTCTTTTTTTTAAAGTCTAGTGGCTCAAGAGCGAGTAGTCCAATTTTGGTCGATAGAGTATCACTTCTAACTAGTTGTAGCACATTACCATATACCTTTAAAAATCTTTCCTTTTTATACCACTTACTACAAGCATCTTCAAAGTTTCCCTTTTTATATTATATAGCAGTAATTTTATGAGGACATGGTGTGCCAGTTTGGTCCTAAGCTCGACAGGTGCAACTTTTCTTCTCTAAGTTCACAGTATGAGTATAGTTCCCTTTTTTTACCTCAAAGCCTGCTTCGCTATTCCATTGAACCTGACAATTAAAGTCCCTTTCCATGTGCTTCTCTAATTTGCTAATACAAATTGGACTGAGATTTAAATTCCATTTTGTAGCCCAATTCCACCTTTGATATATTATGCTCATCATTACTTTCTTAATCAACTAAAACATGTATACAATGTTTTTTTTCTAGCATCTAAAATGATAGAATTGAAGCTTTCACACATATTATTGTCAATAACATCAGACTGCATATCACATTTCTAAAATGCCATGTACCATGTATGTGGAGAATATATAAGTAAATCTAAAATACTTTTTACTGCCATATTCTCAGTTTCTCTAAATTATTCAAAAAATATTCATAGAAGCTACTTTTTACAACCTTATAAAATACTTTTCTTAGCTCTATACCATGCCATCTTTTCTACCACCTTGCAAAAATATGCATAGCACACCACCTGTGCTTTACAAAAGGCATTTCATCTTTTACAACTAGCATTTGACCCTAGAACAATCACAATATTAGTCATTTAAACATAAGTGATTGTTTAACATATTAAAGCTTAAAAAAATTAATAAGAAAAATAGTTACCTTTTATATATCCATCACTATAACTAAGCCAGACCCGTCAGTTATGGTTAAATTTAATTTGAGTAATTTCAAAAACCAAGTCCAAGTTTTTTTATTTTCAATTCGAATAATTGCCCATGCAATTAGAAATTGTTAATTATTTCCATCTCTTCCAATTGCAGTAATAAGTTGTCCACCATAATGTGTTTGTAAAAAGCAATTATCCATGCCAATGATAGGCTTACACCTCTCTTTCTAACCCTTTTTAAGAGACTCGAAGCATACATAAAATCTGCCAAATTGCCTAGTTACATTCATAGGTTATGCTACAACAGTAGAACTGGGATTTGATGTTTTTAACTCCTCGGTATAATCAAACATTTGAGTATACTGCTCAATGTAGTTCCCTTTCAGCTTTATCAAGACTTTCTATTTAGCTCTTTTACACTTGGAATATCCTATCTCATACTTTAATTCAAATTTGTCCTTTTTCATCAAATTAACAATCCTAATAGTAGGATTCTCATTAATTTCATTTTTGAAGTAGTATGCAAAAAAATTGCATGCATAATTGTGCTTAGGGATATATTTTTTCATTTTGAAATCACCACTACTTCCTTCCTTACTAGCAAATAACATCCAAGCACAATTAGGGAAACAACACTTTGCTCTAACTCTATTTTTTTCATTCCTCATAAATTCTATGTCAACCCCTTTAGCTATAGAATATTTGGTCATTACAAACCTGAATTCCTCTGCATCCTTGAAAAAAGATAAAAAAAATGCTAGTACTTTGACTGATGAATTATATATGACTTTTTTAATTTTTTTCCTAATTGTATTATTACCTTCACCATTTATTTCTTCTTTATAATTATCAGGGGCATACTTTTCATGGTACTATTCATCAATTCTGACTTCCTCAGGAATCCCATTAATGTATGCTATTACACTAACATGCATCTCTTCATCAGCTAGTGCATCTTCTCCATTTGAATTAGCTTCATACTTATTATTGTACTCTTTTTTAGCTTTTTTTTCAGCCATATAAATTTTCTTTTTATCTATAGCAACCATTAACTCATCATCCTCTACTTCTGAACCTGAGTTATTCTTTACATCAATCATAAAATCTTTAATATTATCATTAATGTCATCAAAGATAACTTCCACTTCAACTTCAGGTTCCTGCACTTCAGGTTCTTACATTGTAGGTTCCTCAACTGCCGATTGATGGACCTCACCCACTATATCAATTAAATGAATAGGGTTTGATTCAACTGCATCATTAATTCCATACTCACAGTACATGTCTGTATGTTCTCCATCTTTCATTGTATTTAACAACTTAATCATCCCACTATCATAAAAAAAGAACTTTAAATTAGTAGCAAGATTAGCTCCAGGTTTAAGCCAAAATAGCCTTGGATTTTGGCCATATCCTAATAAACCAACCATTTTAACAATCCTTCTATAGTGCATATATTGGAAAATTTTCAATATCTCTATTAACATACCTTAACATTGGGTCCCTAACAAAGTTTCACCCATGATGTATTTTCACATTGAAAGATATATCACCATCCATGCTGAAAAATCAATACATTAAAATAATCAAACAAAGCTACTATTATTATTCATACTGACTTTACCCAAAAAATTCAAACAAAACCCTAATATTTTTCATTTAAGTAATCAATAATCATACATGAAAGACAATTATAATCATGATAATGTATATGAATCATACATGTTTATAGTTTTATATACTTTATCATGCAATAGTAGTACAGAACTCTTAGAAATTCTGCTCAATGTAGATTATTTACACCCCTCTAAAATGCTTGCTCAAAATAAAATACCAGTCTATATTGATTTCCTAGGTTAAATAAACTAAAATCACAAACTTCTCTACCTCTATTGTATATTAATTTCTTTTTCGATGTTTTCTAGGGTTTTAAAGAGCAGAGAAAATTAGGGATTTCTTTAGGGATGACGTGTGTGTTTTCCCACTATTTTTATTAAGTCTATTATTCTAATAGACTTATAAATAAAATAATGTTATATAAGGGATTAATATGCCTTTCACTTGCCTATATTGTTGATTGTAGGCCATGCGCTACACCAGTGGTGAATTTTGGGGTAAATTAGTCAAAATTAGCAAGTTGCTATGTAAATAGGCCAGAAAGTTGATTCATGGGTAAATTGGACATCATGTCCAAGTACAGAGGGAAAATTGGCACTTTAGTCTAGTCCCAAAAGAGGAGTACATATTGGCTGATACAGTCCTAAATATATATATGGTCTAATATTCCTTGGTTGACGTGCATGTGGCCCCACTGACTTTCCTCTCTAGCCATTCCACTATTTTTGTCTCTATCTCTCTCTCTCTCTCTCAATATATATATATATATATATATATATATATATATATATATATATACATATATATATCATGGTGTGGTTGTTTTTTGGGTTATTTGCTATTTTTTGCTTGTTTCGAGTTTTTTTTTACGAATCTATTTTAAATTTTTTATTAAATATTAAATTATTAAATATTAATAATAATTTAAAATTTGGTTATTGTTGTTATTTTTAGGTTGCTTTTATTTAAACAACTATTTAAACAAAAAATACCCAAAAAAATCTAAAAATAGCCCCAAAAACAACAATTTAAACAAAAAAAATATCCAAAATAACACAAAAATAACCCTCCAAAAACAACCATTTTTTAAAAAAATCCAAAACAACTCTAAAAACAACCATTTAAATAAAAAAAAATACCCCAAACAACCATTTAAACAAAAAAAAGCCAAAATAATTAAAAAAAAACAACCATTTAAACAAAAAATACCCAAAACAACACAAAAATAACTCCAAAACAACCATTTAAATAAAAAATAACCCAAACACCTCCAAAAACAACTATTTAAATAAAAAAAATCCAAAACAACCCTAAAACAACCATTTAAAAAAATACACAAAACGATCCAAAATAAATCCCAAAAACAACCATTTGAATAAAGAATATGCAATACAATACAAAAATAACCCTAAAAACAAGCCAAAAACAATAATTAAAAAATACCCAAAACAACTCCAAAAATAACCATTTAAACAAAAAAAATCCAAAACAATACAAAAACAATTCCAAAAGCAACATTTAAATAAAAGAACCTAAAACAACCCCGAAAACAACCATTTAAACAAAAAAAAAAAAACCCAAAACAACACAAAAACTCTATCTGTTACTCGATATGAGAGCATTATTCAAGAAACATTTTTGATTCCATGTAAATACTCCATGAATGTCTCTCCGAACTTCATCTTCTCTAAAGGAAAAAAATAATAATAACAATAATCTATATAATTAACAAGAATCTAAAACAAACGACTCTGTTTAAATTCTAATTAAATAATTTACACTTTAAAAAATCCAAATAATATAATTAAAAAAAACAAATTGGATAGAATCTAAGAAAGTTGCTAAATGCAACAAAAAGGGTTAAGATCAAGGAAGAAGAAGAATTAGTCATAATAAAAGAAAGAGAGATGAATTAATTTAAATTCAAATTAGGTTTTAATTAAATCAAAGCTATTTATTTGTTGCTCAAATGTCACACCCCTGTACTAAATGCATATCCAACTATCATGCATTGCTTTTGCATATTGTATTGAATTAAAAATATGATAAGCATGTATAGTTAAGTTAAGCTAGGGCTTAGGATTGAGTTGAGGGTAGTACTTGGTAAAGGAAAGAGAATTTTTGAATTTTGATGACACTCAAATTGAATAAAATTAAGTGGAAATAAATAATATGAAGTCAAATTAAAGTTAAATTGAGGACTCAAGTGTTGAGAAAAGGTGTGGACTCGATTAAAAAGAATAAATGGCTTAAATGAAGCAATTAAAGGTTTGAGGGTTAATAGGTAATATAAACATTTCATTAAGGACTTAAATGGTTATTTGACATGACAGCTTATCTTAAATATGCATAGAACCATCCTTGTTTCGTTTTCACAAGTATATACACATATAACTTAGAAGTAATGAGAAGAAGAGAAGCATTTTCTTAAGGAAAAAAAAGGGATATAGAGAATTCTCAAATTCTTTAAGTAGAAGCTAATCTTGTAAGAAAAATTTGAAGGCATAAACCCTTTTCCAGGTAATAAACATCACTTTTAAATGCTTTAGACTTTTATTTGCTTGGTGGTTTGAAAGCTTTGGTTGATTTTAATTAGGGTTTATAAGCTATAATTCTCGGGTTCTAAAGTCCTGTAATTTCAGTCTCTATATTTTCATCATAACTTAAGCTAGAAAGCTCTAAATTAAGTATGGTTTGATTCTAGAGAAAATTTGAAGAGTCCCTTATAACTTTGTTGTTTTGAGATTGAGCTAATTCTGCCTGTAGAGTGATAGAATAAAGCTGAACATTTTATTATTTAGTATGTCAACACAGCTTGAGCTAGTTAGATTCAGTTATCTATATCTCATTCTGTACTTGATCACTTGAAATGAAATTTTAACAGTATAAACTAGACATATTTATCTAAGAGTGCATAAAATTTGGGCTTCAAATTCCTTCCCTATAATTCTCAATAATTTTTTAAAATTAACTCTGAATTCTGTCCCTTAAGAGTAAGTGAACTAAACTTATGAAATTGAGTTTAATAGCCTGGTTTGCATATCATTTGGGGACTGCATAATAGGGAAGTATGAAATTTCAATATTTTGATAAATTATAAATGGAATTTATTAAATTAGGTGCTGAAAAAGGAAAGGGATTTATAAGTGAGAAGTAGAATTTTGTGGAGCTGCTTGTGTCCAAATAAGGCTACATTTTGTGAGTAGATGTTCAAGACTTTTACTTCTATTTATGGCAGCAACAAATGAGCTTTTAAATATGGTTTTATGAATTTGAATTGATATTTTTGAATTGTTTCAATCCGACTTTGTTATAATTTAAATTATTGGTTATGCAATTTGATTAAAAGCATTTTAGATGCTTGATGACTTAATTGAGCCTAAAATCATTTTGGTTTCATTTTCTTGAATTATGAAGAGAAATGAATGGTTTTGAATGCTTTCTTGAACTACAAATGTGTTAGCAATATTTTAAATGATTATTTAATAGAAATGATATTTGGTTTTGTTTATTACCACTCTATATAAGATGTATGCATATACTGAGATAATATATGCACATTTGAGATTATTATGGTTGTTATTGCGCAATAGATAACAAGACACTTGATTGCAAGACGGTGAAGAAAGAAGGGTCGTACTGTACTAATGTAGTCGAAGAGTTAGCTAGTTAGCTATCAAGTGTACCTAGAGAGTGTGTTTGTAATGGCTAGTTGGTAATGCTCGTTATAGGGATGGTTAATATAAATAAAAGTTGTAATGATGTTTTAAGGAGTGTGTTTTACTCATTTAAACTTTATATATGTTTGGAGTAAGAATGAGCTTAGTATTTTAAAGTAAATTATACTCTGATTTCAAATGCTCTAATTTCTCCTAATTTTGAGAAGTTTATTGTGTTTGGTTTAACTAAATATTTTTTGCTTATAGCATCTATTCATTAAGTATTTTTATACTCATTTTACTTTATTTTTCTAAACCTTTTTAGATAGGAGAATTTGATAGTGGACCCTTGGGCAAGGAGAGTTTTGTAGACATATCATCTAAGGTTGGCCCAACCATCTCGTCTGATGCTGCTCTCATTTTGTGGTGTATTTTATGTAATGAAATTTGCAAAACTATTTGTAAATGTATTTTGTATATTGTAACTAATACTAAATTGTTGTTAACATTACTATTATTAGTATTTTTAAATATTAGTGAAATTTTATATCTACATAAATTCTACTTATTTCCATTAAAGATGTTATTTCAAAAGTTATTTGGGAAGGAGTTTCTAGTATCAATTTTAGGCTATATGAGATAAGATGAGATGCTAACCATTCACCTTGGGCTATATGGGATGGGGTGTGATATTAAGGAGTTCTTTGTTTAGGCCAAAATGAAGTAGGGAATGAGAATGGGAATGACCCATTCCTATTGTTGTTGTTTATTTTTGACTAATAAGCTTTTGGAATGGGAATCCATTCCCCTAGGAATGAAAATGACCCATTCCACCCAAAAATGTAGGTAATCAAATCTCATTCAATCTTTATATATATATATATATATATATATACAAAAATATACCAAAAAAATTACTTCTATTTTTAAAAATATCATAATTTTAAAATTCTTTCAAAAATATCACAAGAAAACAATATTTTTCCTTTTTTATTTTTTCTTTTTTTCTTTTCTCTCTTTTTTTATTTTTATTTTCACCTTATTTTTTTCTCTCTTTCTTTTTTCCTTCTTTCTCTTTTAAAAAAAAAAAAAATTTCCTTATTTTCCTCATATTTTTCTTTTTTTTTCTTAAATTTTCCATCATCTTCTTCTTTTTATTTCTCTCTTTTCTTATTTTTTCTCCTGCCCCCTTTACTTTTTGTTTTCCCCCTTTTTTTTATTTTTATTTTCTTCTTACTTTTTTTCTTTCTTTCCTTCTTTTTTTTTAAATTTTTTCTCCTTATTTTTTCCCTTACTTCCTTTTTCCTTTTATTTTTTCTTATTTTTCTCCTCTTTTCCTTCTTTTTTTCTTTTTCCATTTTTTATTTTTATTTTGTACTTATTTTTTCTTTTTATTTTTTTTCCCTTCTCTTCTTCTTTTTTTTTTTAATTTTTCCCTCATCCATTCTTTTTTCATTTTCCTCTTTTTTAATTTATTTTTTCTTCTCATCTCCTTCTTTTTTCCTTTTCCTTTTTGTTTGAATTTATATGCATGTTAAACCATAAATAAAAATGTTAGTATTTTTTTTAGTGGGGATACAAAATAAAATAAGCAGTTTTGTTATTATCAAAACTGTTATTATTATTATGATTATTATATTAGTAGTTTTGTTCATAGTGACTGAATACAAAATAAAATATGGAGAAAATAAAAATAAAAAATAGGAAAAGGAAAAAAAGGGAGTAGGAGAAAAAAATAATAATAAATAAAAATAAAAAAGGGTAAAAGAAAAAATAGAGAAAAGAAATAATAAGAAGAAAATAAAAAATGAAAAAATAGGAAAAGGAAAAAAAAAAGAAGTAGAGAAGGGAAATAACAATAAGAAAATAAAAATAAAAAATGGAAAGGAAAAAAAAAAAGAAGAAGAGAAGAGAAAAAATAAGGAGAAAGTAAAAATAAAAAAAAATAGGGAAATAAAAAAAGAAAGAAAGCATGGTAAAAAACAAGAAA
>CATIWO010718961.1:0-16613 GCA_949673435.1 Macaranga tanarius | reverse complement strand
CTAGGTCCATTAATTTAGTGGATTGGGTTTTGGACCGAGAGTTGGCCTAATGGTAAGCCCAAGTCCATTTTATTAGTGTAGAGATTTGGTTGGTATATTATACAAGTATAAAAGGTGTATGTATACAAATACATTGGATGTATTGTCTACTTCATCTTTAGACACTTATATGCACACTTGTCACATGTATATTGGTACTAGGTGATAAGTGTCATGATGATATTATCGATGATGTCATGTGGTGGGACCCATGATGTCATAGTGATGTCATGCATAATGTCATGATGATGTGGCAATCTCTATACTTATTTTTGTCCTTTAGTGTTGGTTGATATCATCTTCTTGGATGAGCTTGTATGCTAATGTTCAAATGTTGAACAAAAGAAGAGAGCAAGTTTTTGTTGGACAAAACTAAGAGCAACCTTCAACCAAAAGAAAACAACACACTAAACCCTTATTGTTCTTGTAAGGTGATTGATTTAGAGCAAGTCTTTAGTGAGGGTCACTTGAGAGAGAACTTGCTTCTAACTTGATCTAGGCAAGAAGGTGACTTGGTGGGAGCTTGGTGTTTCAATCAAGAGGTCACACACTTAGGTGACTAGGGTATGTGATTCAAGAGTTGAATCTTCTACACAAGGCTTGAAGAAACTATTGTGGTATTCTTCAAACATTAGGAGTTTGTGAGTTTCTTTAAACCTAAACTTCTATGTGCTTGTGTGTTTGTTTTAGCTATGTGTTAATTGCAAATTAGATCTTGGGGATTGGAATTCTTCATTTGATGAAGGGCTATACAAGTGAAATTTTTTTAATTTCACTCTTTTTAGCATACACTTCCGCTGCGATTATGTTGCATAGCATGATTCCTTTTAGTAGTATCAGAGCCTCTATTTGCACTTTACACATGCTAAAATGTAAATTACAAATGTTGTAATTGAGTATTGGATTGGTTGTTATGGTTGTGACCTTTTGGTGCAAGAGTTGCACTTGAAAAATGCATGTTTTTGGAACTCAGCAGTGTGCACACGGCCTGGGACACGCCCATATGTCTGGCCGTGTGCACAACAGCTAGAAATGGCAAAACTAAACACAGCTTGAGACATGGCCGTGTCCCAGGGCCGTGTTTAGCTCTGTCCCAAATTTTCAAAGTGTTTGAAATGGCTCTCTTTTGTGCTTTAAGCTTGCCAGATGCATCTTGGAGGTGCATAACATGTGAATGTTCGTCATTTAAGGAAGGAATGATCATGGATTGCATCTTGAATGTAATAATTAATTTTATTATTATTTATTTATGTAATTAAGTGTTAGTTACATAGAATTAAGATGTAAAGAATTTTCCTTGGTATGTCAAGGGGTCCTTGTAATCTTTTATCACAAGAGTTGTGACATGGAGGCTTGAAGAGTTCAAGTGGGAATGCCATGAAGATGGAAGCAAAGATCCTTTATGTATTCTAATAGTTAGAATAGGCAAGAGGAAAATCCATGATCAATCCTATTTGTACATCCATTGTGCATGTTTTATGTATATATTGGATATAAATGTTATAACATGCTATACATGCTTTATGTGATAAATGTATGTGAAAAGATGGCATGCAATTTATATATTGGATATGTAAATTGGCTAATGTGAAAAGTGAGACCTCAATAAAGACTCAAAAAATTTTCAAATTAAATTTAGGTCTTGGCTCTCCATTGGAACAATAACTTGCGTGGCTTTAGGATTATGTGCATCGGCTATGGACACATAGTGGTGCGCATAAGTCCAAAAAGTTCATGTAGTGTTATTGTTAAATATGAGATGTTGTGGGTGTATGGATACACTATGGGCCAAGAATGGCAATTATGAGCACCTGAGGTTTATAGTGTTCAAATCCATACATTTCACTGATCCAATGGTGTGGACCTAACTAATGCTAAGGGCTAAGAATGGCAATATGCACCTGAGGCCTGTAACATTAGGAGCGGAATTGATAGAATATCACATGGGATGTGATGGTAAGAGTTACCACTCAATGACAACTAATATTCCAAGAATGGTAATGTGCACCTGAGGGATATTGAGTGACTCATTGAGAATTCCATCACCCACTAGAAATCCATCCGACAAGGAATTTCCGTTTCCTACCTTGGAAGTGTAGGATTCGCCAAATTAGTGGGAGGCCATTATGATTAAAGATCAAATCTAATGGTTACATTACAATGCCATATTACTAATTAATCTTGTTACCTTTGCAGATAATTTGATAATATAAGACAATCAAACCCCCTCAAGATCATACTTGAACAACATAGGCTCACGGGCCCTAACTTTATAGATTGGCTACGTAATCTAAAAGTTATTTTAGCTTACGAGAAAATACTTTATGTATTGACTCAAAGCCCACCCGAACCACTTCCTGCAAATGTCTCCCAAGAGGAGCGTGACACTTTAGAAAAATGGAAAGACGATGATTTGCAAGCACGTTGCATTATGTGGGCTTCTATGTCTAATGAGCTTCATAAACAACATGAGAAGTACACATATGCAAAAGATATCCTACTTCACCTACAATAGTTGTTTGGTGAACAAAGTAGGACCACTAGATATGAGATATCGAAGCGGCTCTTTCGTGCTAAGGTGAAGGAATGTGAGGATATGGCGGTCTATGTTAACTCTATGATTAGAGCTACAGAGAAACTAGAGAGTCTAGATTTCTCAATGGACTTCCATCTTCAGTTGGATTTGATCCTTCAATCACTTCCTGAATCTTTTGGGCAAACCATTGTAAATTTCCATATGAACAAAATATAGTGTACGCTTGCGGAGCTTTTGAGTATGCTTACGACGGCCTAAAAGGCTATCCAAGGCATTAAGGATAAGGAAGTGGCTCTTGTTGCTTCTTCTACTGGGACTAAAAAGAAAGGCAATAAGAAAAAAAAAAAAGAAAGGTAAGACAAGTGTTGTCAAGCCTACGGGTGGTATAGCCAAGAATAAAGGTAAGGCAATAGTGAGGGAAGACACGGGCAAGGAAAAGTATTTCTATTGCTAAGGTGAAGGACATTGGAAGAGGAATTGTCCTAGCCCATTAAATGCTTAGAAGATCCATTTAAAACAAGAATCAAAATTAAATAGAAAAGACCCAATTGGTTGGATTAACAATCACGAGTAGGTGTTCATCGGTTGGTTCGATCAATTTTTGGGTGTTTTTCTGACCAAACTGAAATAACTAAATTTTAAAAAAATCAGAATCGAACCGAACCGAATTAGGTTCAAAACCGAACCGAATCAAACTTTTTGGGTAGAAAACCGAACCGAACTGAAAATTTTAAAAATATTGATTATTTTTATAATTTTATATTAAATTTGTATATATTTTTAACAAACTATTTAGAAAAATTAAAATAAAAAATAAAAAAATCAGTTATTTCGGTTATCTCGGTTAATTGAAATTTTTTTTACATAAAACTGAACTAAATTTCGATTCGATTTTAAGAATTTAAAAATTTTAAAAATACAAACTGAACTGAACCGAATGATGTCGGTTCAATTTTTAGTTCGGCCATTTCGGATGGCTTGAACACCCCTAATCATGACTCATTCATGAGTAATTTTTTTGCTTCAGTTTTTATGGGGTATGAATATGATCATATAAGATTAATTCAGTCAATTTCGTCATGGGTGTAGAGAGGCATGAAGTTGAGCCATTTCAGTTTTGCTGATGATTTATTTGTTTTCAGCAATGGGGATAAAACTTCTGTTCAAATTATTAAAGAAGTTCTGAGTCATTTTCAGGAGACTTTTGGTCTAAAGTCAAATCCTCATAAAAGTTCAGTGTTTTTTAATGGAATAAATGGTACTTTAAAGAATGAAATTCTTCAAATTTTACAATATCAAGAGGAGAACCCACATGACTTAAAAATTGAAAAAAAAAAAAAAAAAAAAAAAAAAAAAAAAAACTTCCACTAAAGTAGGGTGGGGTTTGCTCTATCTTCCCCCGCTCTCACAAAGACCTCCGGGGCTTTAAACTGAGTCGTCTACGAGGTGATCCCGTTCAAAAAAAAAAAAAAAAAGAAAACCTTCCAATTAACTACGCTGGCCACTTGGCCTACCTTTAATATTTTTTAAAGTTGACAAAGGAGCAGTGTAGCGGGTTTGAGCTAGATTATAGCTCGAGTTTGAAGCTGGACTGCGAAAAGCCTCTTTTATGCTATGCATACTTATTGGACTTCCATTTTTTTTGCTACCAAAAAGGCAAAAACTATTGTTAAAGAAGTGGAAAGCATTTATCGAAAGGAAAAATTGCAAAATTTGGTGTCTGAATTTTTTTACCTTTTTCTATTTGAGTATCTAACCTTTATTTTCTTACAATCAAGTGTTCAAACTTTAAAAAAATATATCAATTGAATGTTTTCGATCGATTTGATTCTAATTATGTGCTAAGTTAAATAAAACGGATCCCACTTTTGTCTCAACAGTTTACCACATTATCGGTCACTTATGTAAGTTATTAAAGTTTACAAAATTACTCCAAATTATTTAATAATTTGGAAATTAGAGTTTTATTTAAAAAATAAAAAAAATAAAACCCTTCTTTTCTACACAGTCAGCTCCACTTTCATCTTCTTGTTCTTTTTTAAAAAATTGCAAAATTGGCTTAGTTGAGAAGCGATTAAAATCACACACTACCTAGCATTCCAAATAAATTTTAGTTATGTCCCGCCTAGTTAGTCTGATGGCAAAGGCAAGGGGACATTCAGATAGAGAGCATGAGTTCGATCCCCTCTCCCCTCCGCTCTCCCATGAGCTCTTGAAGCTTAAGACCATGTGGTCTACAATCATAATAATAATAATAATAATAATAATAATAATAAATTTTAGTTATTATATTAAGGTACATCATCATAAATTAAAAACTAAAAAAAAATCACTTATTTTCTAAAAACATCCCATCATTCTCTTCAATCCAGGAAAATAACTCTAAAGCGGTAGAATTTGAAGATTGCTTCTCTTCACTTAAATATTCTTCAATCATTTCTCTAACAATTATAGTAGGCAAACGATGAAAATTGACACCCCAGTAATCAACAAATCCTTTTATCAAAACCTATTTCTCCTCTTGATCCAATTTGCTCAATTTATTTTTCACTTCCTCTTTTTCCATATTCAAATAGTGGCATAGTTCCATGAACATTGAACAATAATTCTTTGCTCTTTTTCATAGCTTCTTCTCTTTGCACTAAATGGCCACTTATCTTAGCCACCTCTGTATCATCCATGTCAAGGTTTAGTCATGAGGGAATAATTTACACTCATTATTCTTAACATTTTAATCAAATTTTATCAATATTCTAAATTTAAATATGCATAAAACTTCAAGATTTTAATTTCAGTATCGCTAAAACTTCTTTTTACTTTTTTTCAATTTGAAAAACCAACTATACGATGTGAAATACTGACATAATAAAATTAATATGTATGCATACATGTTAGCAATTTTTCAAACCAGAAAAAAGTAAAAAAATAAAAATAAAATCTATTGGGCATAAAATTAAAATTTGAAAATTTTAAGTAACAAATAAAATATTTAGGATGGTAGTGAAATATAGTTAAAATGTTAAAGATGATGAATGAAAATTACTGTTCCATGAAGGGCTAAGGGGCACAAAAACTTCATTTTTAAAATTTTTGAATCACAACCAAAAAAAATTTTGAATATATTTGGGCTTAAATAAGTTCTTCAATATAAATATCAAGGGCAGAAATGATATCTTTTCCTAATTAAAAATTACTTCATTAGTTATAACAATTTTATTTTTTCTCTGTATGATCAGCTAAATAATCTAAAGTGTTGTGATGATGTAAATTTCGTTTGTAACATTAACAATTAGTCTTTTAATCAGAGAGCGTTTCAACAATGTCGCTTTGGCCGAGTGGTTAAGGCGTGTGCCTGCTAAGTACATGGGGTTTCCCCGCGAGAGTTCGAATCTCTCAGGCGACGATATGACTTTTTTCTTTCTTTTTTTTTTTTTTTTCCAAAGTATTTGTTAATGCTACAAGTCACAAAGTCAGCAACTAAAAGCCTCCCCAGAATAGCACCTGCTTTGACCTCAACTCGTTTAGCTGTGACTGATCAAGTCATCACCAAAAAGGCCACATTCTAGTCAGGATTGGTAGTATTTGGCCCCAACGAATGGACGGTCCTCTTTTTATTTTTCATTTTATGTGCCCACTGCCCCTTTACACACCTAATAGCTTTCTCAAAGGTAATTAATACCATCATCAACCAATCCACTAATTGGTTACTTTTCTTTGCGGGATGCTATTCCTTTGAATTTGTTGCTTGCTGCATTGTATTTTGCCATTTTAATCAACAATTTTTACAAGATAACATCATAGAATAGAGACTTCATATTCAAATTCCATATTCTTATATATACCTTTTAAAGATAGGGAAAAAAAAAATCTCAATCGTACTAAAATTAATATATAATGGTGGATGATTATAAAAGGATATACAAACATAGTTAAATTAGATTTTAAAACAAATGATATAAAATATTTCAATAATTTTATATTTTATTAATAAAGAAATCGAATGATATAAATATTGACGGACTGTATAATAGATAACATTCTTTTCTTTTTTAATTAGATAAAAATAAATTTTATAAATTAATGATAATAGGATTTGAACTATACATCTAATGATACTCTTAAAAATAAATAATTATTATATTACTTCCTTACTTGTTAATTCTATATTTTTAAAATATACAATATATGACCGATCTTGATTAATTTAAATCTTATAAATATTATGTTTGACAATAAATAAAAAATATATATAAAGAATGGGAAAATCAGATTGTATTTTATAGGCTTTTTATCTATTTTAAAATTGTTCCAAAGAGAATGAGCTAAAGGTTACAATAACCTTTTTTTCATGATAATCATCATTTTTAGTTATTGATTTTGAATTCAGTCAAATGAGAAGGAGCACTATACATATACATACATACATACATATATATATATATATATATATATATATATATATATATATATATATATATGCTCCTAAAGAATCATATACTGAAAAATAATTCTCTATATTTGAATATTTGGTGAACAAAACATGAAATATATTCATTTTATACATAAAAGGGGTAAAAAAAGTTACGACTAATTGTATATTTTTCTCCAATATTGTCAGTAATTATAAAATAACACAGAGTGGACGGTTTTTTTTTTTTTTTTTTTTTTCATATATTTCTTTATTAGTCAAAGACACTATTGTGTATTTTGAAAAGTCATATACTTGTCCCTGGTCGAGACATTTCCATTAAGAATTCATATTTAAATCAACAAATTATGTCTTGACAATTTTGAAGTGTTCATATTGATTAATAAATATAATTGAAAGGTAAAATCAACTTGTTTGATCATACATCTAAGACAATTTATTATGAACTTAGCTATTAATTTGAAATTTAATTTGGTCAAAATGATAAAATTAGCATATGTATTTCTTAAATTTTGAAATCAAACTTAGATGATATTGATAGATAACAAAAATTATTTGTGAGGCTAAATAAAAAGATATATTTCAACATATAAACTAACTTAAATTCGTGATTGGACGTAGTTCAAAAAAAAAATTATGATAAAATTTTCGATATTGATAGATAACAAACATTATTTTGAAACTAGTTAAACCATTATTAGACGGTGCAAAAATTTCTAAAACATTTAATTATTTTATAATTTGTTTGTGAATTTTTTTGAACTCAGGGAGATAAAGATTGAATTTTTGATCTGTTAATGCTTTGAGTATAAGTAATGTTATTAGATAACTCAACCTTTGAAACCACTGGAGAGTAGCCCATTTGTAAACGTGTTCTTGGAGCATATTTGGAGGGAGGTTTGACTCTCCCTCCACCACTTTAAAAAGTGGTTCCACTTATACTCTTTTCGTGTGAGATTTAATATCGGATATTCAGATAGTATGACGGGTTTGATCCCCATCCTCCACACTCCCATGAGCTCTCAGAACTTAAAACTGACAATAAAAAAAGAAAAAAAAAAAAAAAAAGATAACTCAACCTTTGATAGTTTTTTCTATGAAAAAGCAACCTGGGGTTTTGGATTTTTATTAATTTGAGCAAGTGAACCTCGTTGGCATTGACATGAACTCTGATAATTCTAGCTGTTGAAATATAGCTTGCTAATAAAAGCAGTTTTTTTTCTCTATTTAATAATTTTTACAACTCATATAGGTATTTATTATTGTATACATATATGTATATTAATATAAATAAAAATAAATTTATTAGATTAATTTTTATTTAATTATAATCATTGATGCATATAACTAATTTCATTTAGTTATAATCAAATAAAAATCAATTTAACGATTGTAATTTTATTTATATAAATGTATATATGTATATCTAAAGATTTATATATATAATATTGATTAATCACCTAATACAATAAAAAAATTAAGATTAAAACTTCTCTCATGCATTTACCAATATAAAAAGATCAATCAAACCATCATCTGATAAGTTAATTTGCTAACAATTTAAGTAATTCACCTTTGTTCTTTAAATAAAAAATAAATTTTTCAATAATTGGTAGGGGTGGCCACGGTTCATGAACCGGCCGGTTCCGGTTCGGAACCGCCGGTTCACGGTTCGACCTAAGGTGGAACCGAACCGGAACCGGCTTAACCCCGGTTCCGGGCCGGTTCCAAACCGGCCGGTTTTGGTTCATGGTTCCGGTTTTTTCGGTTCGATTTTTACGCACTGTAAAAAAGTTGTATTATTTTAGAAAATAAAATATACCATGAGTAAGAGAAAATTATGTAGAATTTTATAAATAGTTGTAACTTGCATTTTTAAATTTTTTGACATAATTTAATTTTTTTCATAAAATGAACCAGAACCAGCCGGTTCGGAACCTGAACCGGCCGGTTCCGAACCGGAACCGCCGGTTCACGGTTCCAGAATGGTGGAACCGGCCCTGAACCGGTCCCACCCTCGGTTCAGGGCCGGTTCAGCCCGGTTCCGGATTTGACCGGTTCCGGTTCCGGATTTGACCGGGCCGGTTCCGGTTCGGTTCCGGGCCGAAACCGGCCCGTGGCCACCCCTAATAATTGGGTACAAAAAAATTAATATTTGATAGAAAAGAAAAACATGAACAAATAAAAAATTTCAGATGTAAAAAAAAATGATATTTTTTTTTTTCATACATTGAAAAGGATCTCAGATGACTTTATATATTTTTATTTTCTAGAAACATTTTTAATTTTATAACTTAATGTCAATTAAACTCATTTTAGTCTTTGCACCTTTTACCTTTCAAATTATAACAATACACACCTCCTTTTTTTTTTATATATATTGAATGTTTCCAATTATTACACCCATGACTATATGTTTTATCTTTTGACATAGACCATGACTATATATATTCATGAGAAATCATGAAATATGTATAGGAGTCGATTTTGACTCCAAATTTTGTGGCGGAAATGGTGTAAATAATTATTTGTAATGTGCCTGCTTTTTTCTTTAAAGCACTAAAAAAGAAAGAATAACTTTTTTCTATTTTTTATAATTTTCTCCATTTATATTAAATTTCAATCTTGACGGTTAATTTTTAATATCAATAAGATATTATTTATTTAATTATAAATATATTAAAAAAACACCATAAATATAAGTCTTGTAAGTTCAATTTCTTTTACCTTTTTCAATTATACAGCAGCATGTGATTTTTACCATTATTAAATTTTAATAAATGACATATTGACGTCTATTGATGTAATAACATGGTTAAGATTTAACTGAATAAAACCATTTTCAGTTAAAAGAAAAAAGGCTTTATTTTTGTTGACATGAGTGATATGGCATTTGATGCTAATAGAATGAAAGTTTTCGGAAAATTTTTGTTTATTATGAGTATATTACAATATTCAATATATATAATAAATTTAACACACGAAAATTTAAGTAAGATTCTCCATTTAATATGTTTTACCATATAAAGATGATGTGCTACAACTTTTATTAAGATAGCACATATAAATTCATATAATATAATTTATTTATTTATTTATTTTATAATATAAAAATTATTTAATAATAAAAAAATATATATTCTAATTATTTAATTAAATAAGTTGACAAAAATCTAAAACCTAAAAAAAAACTGGGTGAACCCGTCATATTATAATTTACAAACCCATAAATTATATTATATTTTTTTATTTTTTATTTTTTATTTTTTTATATATTTATTATATAAATAATTGCAGGGGCAAAAGTGACATTTTACCCGAGGGGACAATTACAGTTTGGCTCCTATATTTTTGGTATCAAAATGTAATTTATCATGTAAACTTACAATTTTACCCTTAAAATTTTAATACCCATGTAAAATAGGGGCCAGATGTTATTTATCCACCCGGTGGACAGCACTGTAGCTGTCCCCCCGGTGGATTAGTATCATTGTCCATAATAAATTTTGGAGTTATAGGACAATTTGGCATGTGCCAGCCAT
The DNA here is from genome assembly GCA_949673435.1 of Macaranga tanarius. Classification (NCBI taxonomy): domain Eukaryota; kingdom Viridiplantae; phylum Streptophyta; class Magnoliopsida; order Malpighiales; family Euphorbiaceae; genus Macaranga; species Macaranga tanarius. The sequence continues at coordinate 6,067 of CATIWO010718961.1, read as the reverse complement.
CGGCAGGGCAGGGGCCACCAGGAGAGACTTCTCAGAAGTCCATGGAAACTGCATCACAGATTACAGGACCAAAAGCCTCACCTGCTGTAACCGCGTGAAACATAATAAATAAAACGGCTAAAAATTTTCCAAATTACACATTTTTTTCGCGTAAGAACCCATTTTCCACTGCTATAAATTCCTCGCACAAGCCCCTTCTCTAAACCCATCATTTCTTCCTATTCTCTTTCACTTGTTATAGCATATAATATATGTCTCAGAGACCAAACGTCCCACACTCTTCTTCTATAGCCTTCGGTCTCCATTCCCATCTCCTGGTTTCCAGTGAGATGAACCCCAGCTCCAACTGGGCCTCTTCTCCTATTTCCCATTAATAACCCAAATCAAATCACACGTTCTGTTAATTTCTTGTTTGTTTCTTGAGAAAAAAGAAAATTATATAAAAGGAATTCCTCTTGACCGATCAATGGGTTTCAAAGGTTTTGTTGAAGGTGGCATAGCTTCTATTGTTGCTGGCTGCTCCACGCACCCTCTTGACCTTATTAAGGTCCGGATGCAACTACAAGGTGAAACTCATGCCTCAGCCTCTGCTGTCCAACAACCTTTACGTCCTGCTCTCGCTTTCCACCCTGCTGCAGGGACCGCCTCTACCCCCACCATTAATGTCCCCGCTCCTCCTCGCGTGGGACCCATTTCCGTCGGTGTCCGTATCGTCCAGCAAGAAGGTGTCGCCGCTCTTTTCTCTGGCGTCTCCGCCACTGTCCTCCGTCAGACTCTATACTCCACCACCCGCATGGGTCTCTACGATATCTTGAAACAAAAATGGACAGATCCTAACACCAAAACCATGCCTCTGTCGAGCAAGATTGTTGCTGGATTAATCGCCGGTGCTATCGGAGCTGCTGTCGGAAACCCAGCCGACGTCGCAATGGTACGGATGCAAGCCGACGGACGTCTCCCTCTGGCTCAACGCCGGAACTATAGCAGCGTCGTGGATGCAATAACCCGGATGGCGAAACAAGAAGGCATTACGAGCCTGTGGCGTGGGTCGTCGTTAACAGTGAACCGTGCCATGTTGGTAACAGCTTCGCAGCTAGCATCGTATGACCAGTTCAAGGAAATGATTCTTGAAAAAGGGTTGATGCGCGATGGGCTTGGGACGCATGTGACAGCAAGTTTTGCTGCGGGATTTGTCGCAGCGGTTGCGTCGAATCCTGTGGATGTGATAAAGACAAGGGTGATGAACATGAAGGTGGAGCCAGGGGAGACACCGCCGTACTCAGGGGCGTTGGATTGTGCGGTGAAGACGGTGAAGGCGGAAGGGCCGATGGCGCTGTATAAAGGGTTTATACCAACGATTTCAAGACAAGGGCCGTTCACTATTGTGTTGTTTGTGACCTTGGAACAGGTCAGGAAATTGCTCAAGGATTTCTGATGATGATGACGAAAATTATTATAAGTTTTACAAGTATTTGTCCTAAAATGTCCCGATAATTGAATGTCGGTTAGTTTTTCATATAATCTTTAAATTTATATGTGTAATGGTTGTTAAATTATAATTAGTTAATAAATTTAAAGAGTTAATTAACATTTTTTCTGGGTAATCTAATTTGATGAGTACTTGTTTCATAAGTTGTAAAAGATTATTTATTGTTTCATTTATTTGCAATGTCAAATTAGATTATTAGGCTCTAATTAATGATATTAGAGAATTTATTTTGGTAGTTTGAATTCTCTAAAAATTGAGTTTGAATTTTGTGTATGTAGAGATAAGTATTGAAAGAGCATTTTGCTCGTTTTATAAAGATCAATTCAACTTCAATTTCTGAATAGTTGGAGTGCGATTTATTTTTTTATGAGGTCAATTCAATTTAAACTCTAAATTAGTTGGAGCAATCATGAAAAAGAAAGGAACACATGGTTATATAAATGTTTAGGACTTTTTGCTGGGTTTGGGTTGGAAACCTTGAAGTCAAATTGGGGAAGATAGGAAGGCGTCAACAAGAAGATCGGAGAGAAAGGTGTGATTTTGTGGAAGGGAAAAGGAAGCTTATGTAGTTAGTTTATGTCAAACTCTACTAGTTGTGTCAAAGTTCTTAACAATTTGTGTGTAGACAGAAGCATTGCCATTTAGGCAAGGCAAGTAAAAATCAATTCCATTTGGCTTTCTTCAACATTAGATAGGTTGTTTTTGCTTACCATTAACGCAATCCAAATTGTTGTTTTTTAAAAAAAACTTGTGATTCAAGTGTGATATTTATTTATTATTGATTATTTTAACAGATCTCATTGAAAATCGAGGTAAAGATTTATTTATGATTTGGTTCGGTTTAAAGCCGTTAAAATAATATAAATTCAGATTTTGATAAAATTAATTTTAAATTTCAAACTAACTTGAACAGGGTTTGATCAAATGTAAAGTTAACACAATTTCATAGATGAACATTGGAATATGCTAATTAGCATTTAGCACAAGAAGATGTTTTCAGAACATTTACATGTGGACCCAAATTCATTGCTTATCTTTGTCTACAACATTTGTCAGAGATGCAATTCTCTTACCAATTAAAACTAAACTGTGATTGTATATAAATTTGGTTGGTTCCTAAAAGAAAAAAGAAAAAAGAAAAAAAAAAAGGAACAATCAAAGCAAGCATCATTCTTTTTTTCTGTAATAGATTAATGAATAAAAGAATGGCCTCTAACAAGAGAATTTGTGTGTGTTTGAGCAAATTGCTCCAATAATGGTGGTGCCTTGATTCTGGTTCATCACTTACCCTACACATGGTTGATGCCAGTGACTGTGAGCTTTGGCCTTTTGTAATTTTGTGGAAAAAAGTCGTGTTTTTATATTCCTGAATCATAATGAGACAGCAATCAACCTTCAAGCACAAATTGCACAAAATTGTTAAAAATTAAAACATTATTGTCTATTTTTTGTTTTGTTTTTCCGTTTAAAACGAATCTATATATTCATTAAATACATATTTTTATAAGCTAATTCAATAAAATGAAAATTAGTCTGGATGTGGTACGAATTTAAAGTTCCCTCAAGTGGATCCTATTCAAAACACTTTATGGTCTCAAAAAATTACAAAAATAATTTTATATGGCAAATTATTAAATAAAAAAGGAACAGTTAAATGACCCAATCCCAATTAATTTTGCATGGACCCATTACTTACATTTGATCACTCACTGCTTATTTCCTGAGATTTGAGTGCAGAAACTGCGTGGAAAAGCACTAGTTTTTGGACTGTTACAATGCATATTATCTATGTTTGGCACATGACTTTTATTTCTTTTAAAAAAAATGGCTGGTCCAATAATGGTACTTTGAATATGATTTGCTAGTCATGTCAACAGCCAACGGCCATAGTAATGTATGGTTGGCTGATATTTATGGTGAAATTCATAGCTAGCGAGCTATTATATTAATTTGAAGACGATGCAATACCCACCTATTAACATATAAGTTGCTTTTTCTTTTATCGTGAATTAGGATTAATACATTTAGAATCCCTTAATCTTGATACGTTTTATTAATTTATCCCTAAATTTATAAATTAACCATTTTAATATATTAATTTATCCCATTCAATCTAGTGTGGTGTTAAAAGGTTGTGTCATTTAAGTACGAGGGTCGATCTTCATCCTCCCATTTCCCCTCTAACTACTAACAAATACTAACACATTATTTATAGAATAAAGAAACCATTTTAATTTATTAACTTGCTAAAAAATATAACTTATAAATATTTTTAGCGAGTTTAAATATTTAATAGTTTTGTTTCAACTTATAAAAATATTATTTAGACACTTCAAATAATATTAAAAATATTAATAAATTTTATTTTTTAACAATTTGAGGTGCGTGAGTAGTCAATCTATAAACTAAGATGAAAAACTGATAAAAGTGTCAACTTCTCCCGTGTAATGCCTATGAAATTAGAATTCAACTAGAAGCCCGATTTAGTATCATCAAGTTTCACCAGGCTTTGATAGTTTTGATTTTTCCTTAAAATTTTCATTTTAATCCCCGCCGATTATCTATTCGATCGGTGGTGATTCTCTTGATTTCTATTTTATTTATTTTTTTTATTTTTGTATTAAATAAGTACAGATCTCTGATATATTTATTTTTTTTTATTGAAATTATTGAATATTCCTACCTTAATGGAATTTTTATGATTTTCCTTTATAGAATTTGAATATCTCCTAATTTTGAATTTTTTATTGGTATTTTTGCAATCGTACTTATTTAAAGACCAGATAGTCGATTTATAATTAAATAAAGTAATTGAGTGGAGCGTACGAATCACCAAATTGCAAATTAAAAAAACTCTGTCAACACAATTGAAGAATAATAATAATAAATTTTATAACATTAGTGAGATTTTATTTTGAATATTTTCTAATTGTACTGTTTTTTATTATTCTTTTATTAAGATATACTTGTGGACACATGGTCTGACCTGGCCCACAAAGACAAGCTCGATGATGAAAGATGACTGCTAAGTTCAATTTGCCAAGAAATTCGATTCAGACCTATTTGTGAAAAAAAAAATAATAAAAAAATAACCAAACACTTAACCTAAACCCAAGTCCAATAAACCAAACCTATTAAAATAAACTCATTAAACCTACAATCCATTAAAACCCAAAATAAAGTCAAGCTCAAATCTTACAAAACCCTAAATGATGGAAAAATCTCTATAAAAAAGAGACTAGAAAACCCTAAAGAGGGAGGGAGGCTAAAAAAAAAAAACTCTAGAGGAGGACAGAGGGAAGGAGGCTAAAAAAAACCTAGAGAAAAAAAAAAAAAAAAACACCACAAATCAAGGAAAGGGTCTGAATTGAAGGAATCAAAAAGCAAAGAGGCAATCAATGATCGATCTGAGGGTAAATAATTTTATAACAGTAACTTTCTTCACTTTGCTTTTCTTTTCGGTTTATTTTTAATGTTTGATTATTTTTAATTCCTTTTGATTTGAATTAATTGTTTTGATTTAAAATAATTGTGCGTTGTTGATTTCAATTGATTTAATTGTTCAAATTAGGTTAATTACCAGATTATTATTTATAAAAATTTATTTTAATTAATTAATTTAGATCTGTGTTTATTATTATTATTATTGTTATTTAAAAAAAAAGTAGAATTTTTTTACATTTGACGGCAACAGTGCCATATGCACTGTTGCCGTCCCTTTTCTCGGTCGGAGATTGTCTCGGACCGAGAAAATTACCAGTTTGGTCCCCCCATTTTATGGGTAGTATAATTGGGGTTAAAATGTAATTTTACATATAAAATTATCTTTTTGCCCCTAAAAATTTTTTTCTCCCCTTTACCAACGGGGGCAAATTTGTAATTTGACCCCAGACACACTGTACATGTCTCTGCCCGAGACATGTACCTTTTCCCAATTCTTTTTTTAGTGGCAACAGTGCACGCCATGCACTGTTGCCATTAATTATTTTTCCTTGTTTCGCTTTGGGCAACGAGTACCATTGCCCCATTTTACTAGATTTGTTTTTTTCTTCTTTAATTTCTTTTAGGTATTATTTTTTATATTTGTTCCTAAGTGATTTATTGTTGCTATTTTTATTTTTATTTTTATTTTTACTTTATTTATTTTTTTATACAATATTTTTATTTTTATTTATTATTTATTATTAATTGATGATGGTTTGATTAACTAGTGATTTATGAATTAATTAATCATTTATTTTATGGTTAATATCATTAGATTATTTGTTTGTGTAAATTGTTTTTTATTAATTTTAGATTTAATTTTATTTTGATTAATCTAGCTATAATTGAATTATAAATTTTTTTTTTGTTTGTTTTGCACTAACTTTGTTATATTTTTATGGGTTATTTATTTTTTGGAACATTTAGCTCTTAATTTGTGTTACAGGCCTAAACATTAAATAGCCTACGGGCTATTAAATTTATTTTTGGATTTTTAGTTCATTTAAATTGTGATTTATTTATTTTTATTTTATTTGCATGTAAATATGGGTTGTAACTCTTTTCTCCTCCCTCTTTCTTTGCATGTGTTTTTAT
>CATIWO010718960.1:0-10870 GCA_949673435.1 Macaranga tanarius | reverse complement strand
AAAGTGATAAACATGAGTTTTGTTCCTTTATATGTTATCTAAAGCCCTGTAAAACAGTTTTCTAAAATATTATGCGTGTAATGAGAAATCATACTTGGAGTGGGACTGGTTCTGCTTGCTTTTTCTACAGGTAGTCCAATTTTTCTCAATCGATATGAGGACTTTAGAGGCTGAATTTAAAATATTTTAAAATATAAAAGTTGTTTATTTATGTGTTAACTAAATTTTTGAAAAAGGGTTTTGCAATTGGACTTGTATAATTTGAGAAATTCTAGACAGAGCATGACCTGCTCATACTATACTTGTGCAGGACACATATCTGAAATTCAAAAATTTTCCATTTATTTTGTAGATCTTGTATTGAGCTAAATTTTGGGTATGTTATAACCTTATGTGTCTAGCTTATATTAAAAATAGAATCAAGTAATTTAGAATTTTTTGGTGAGAGTTATTCACTCTCATGTCTAGCAAGGTCAATCTGTTTTCATAAGAAAGATCCATGCATATAATTTATTAATTGTTTTTCTTGTTTGAATGTAATGATATATAATTAAGTAATGAATATGCATGGAATCTATCTATAAATATTTATGCTATTATGGATTATATAATTTGAGCATGTATATGGTTTGTTTGATGCCACATGTTGTGGGCCTCACATAAGCACTCCCATGTGTCCTATCTCAACCATGCCCCTAGCCTCCATCATTTGAAGATTAATAAAGAAAGGACCCGGTAACATGTCAAATGGCATATTATCAATGTCAAAACCCACATAGTTTGCAATGCTTAGCACCAATCCCCCTATCTTGATTGCCCCCACTCTTTTGGTTGCTAGAACTTTGAATTTAGAGACAATCACATAACACACATCCAATTTGAGATTGTTTACCATGCAATATAAGACATTTAGTTCCATGGTAGTGACTACAAAGTCTCTCTCCTTTCTTGGAAACAAGGAATGTGATATGACTCTATGGATGTATCTCAAAGCATGGGAACGAATTTTAGACCCTTTGGCTAACCTAGGTTGATAGAGGACATGTCGTTGACCCGTAATTTCTCTCCAAAACTCATCTCTATCATACTCAACATTGGCATATTGGTCTTTTGAACAATGAAAAACATCATTGAGTTCAAATAGACTAATAGTGTGATCTTGATTGCCTAGTTTAAAATTCAATATGCCATTTGTAGGCGACGGGGTTCAGCGCGCGCCCAAGTGTTCGGCGACCACGGCACTGTGCGGGCTCAGGGCCTACTAGAAATACAACTTGGGCCTTTTGACAGGCTTTGGTTGGAGAATGGAGTCACTACCCGGGTAAAATCCGGGAACACTTTTACAGCAATTGGATTCCTCGGAGGGAGCCCAGCAGCCGTCCTCAGATATTGGGTTCGAAAACTGGGTATGGGCTTTTGAATGGCCCACCCGACCTTACGATCGGCCTCCGTTTCTATTTTATATTTTATCATTTTTACTTATCTAATTATCCCTTTAATTACATGCAAATGGGCCTCAATCAATTTTCAAATTTTAGTTTTAGCCAAAGTTATCAATTAGTCCATTTACATGCAATTTGGGTCTGATCTATAATATTCATTCATCCACACCCTTCAACATAAATAATTAACAGATAATCAAAATAATATAAAAACACATGCAAAGAAAGGAGAGAGGAGAAAAGAGTTACAACTCATTTCATGCAAATAAAATAAAAAATAAATAAAACACAATTTAATTGGGCTAAAATCCAAAATTAAGTTTAATAGCCCGTGAGATATTTAACGTTTGGGCCTGCAACACAAATTAATAGCTAAATATTCCAAAAAATAAATAACCTATAAAAATATAATAAAGTTAGTGCAAAACAAAAAAAAAAATCATAATTCAATTATAGCTAGATTAATCAAAATAAAATTAAATCTAAAATTAATAAAAAAATAATTTACACAAACAAATAATCAAATGATATTAACCATAAAATAAATGATTAATTAATTCATAAATCACCAGTTAATCAAACCATCATCAATTAATAATAAATAATAAATAAAAATAAAAATATTGCATAAAAAAAACTAGCCAAAAATAAAAATGGCAACTAAAATAAAATAACAATAAAACAACTCAAATAAATAAAAAAATTAGAAAACTAAATAAATAAATAAATAAATAAATAAATGAAGGTAGATCTAAAAAAAATTTAATTGGTTGATGGCAATAGTGCCATCAACCATCAATGGAAAAAAAAAAAGTTAAGGGCAACATTGCTTCGATACTGTTGCCAAAAAAAAAACAAAATTGATAACAAGTTGAAGATCAAGAATTAGACAAATAACAAATTAATATAAAATGCATAAACAATAAGAATTAAACAAAGAAATAAATGTACAAAAAAATAAAAATAAAAATAAAAATGCAACAATGTAGAAAAATATAAATAAATAAATAAATAAATAACTATATTTTTTTTATAATTGAGACTAAAATAAAAAATCAATCATGCAATTAAAATAATTCAAACAACTAAATCCATAAAAAAAATAATTTAAAAGACAAATAAAATCAATAAAACATGAGAAGAAATAATAATAAAAATGAGATTAGAAAGGTTACTGTAAAAATGGATTTGCCCTCAAAGTTTGATTTTGCACCACAACAAGAATTCTAGACTCTCGGTAAATTTCTTTCTAGTTCTTTTTCTAGGGTTTTTTTCCTAGCCACCTTCTAGCCTCCACCTCTTTTTTCTTTTTCTTTTCTAGGGTTTTTTTTATTCTAGCCATCCTCTCCTCTCTTTTTTTTTCCTTTCTCTTTCTCTAGGGTTTCCTCTCTTTCTTTTTATAGAGATTTTTTAGGGTTTTTTTTAGTTTTGGGCTTGATTTAATGGGCTCTGATGGGTTTGGTTCAATTAGACTATAGGTTATTTGGGCTCTGATGGGTTTTGGTTTGGTGGATTTGGTCTAGTGGGTTTGGAGTGTGCTTGGGTCTCTCATAATTAGGCCAGAATCCAATTCCTTTGCATATTGGGCTTATTTGTTATTTTTTCATCATCGGGCTTTTGCCTCGTGGGCCTGGGCAAAACCATGTGTCCACACCATTATTTTCATCAAATTGGAAAGATGATAAAAACTCACATGTAGGCACAATATATGTAGGGTGTTTCATCATTATAAGAGCTTCCCAACCCAACTAAAGACATACATATTTACCTCATCTAATAGACCCGCTCTTTGAAGGGAGGATGCACTCAAGTATTTCATGGGTACAAACTGTCTAGCCATCAATTGATCAAATTTATTTCTTTTCCCCTCATGCTCGAATCTAATGGTAGGAGGAAAAGGTCTTACTATTTTTTCCTCTTGTTGGCTTGGGTCACTTGACCCTCCTCCTCGCTTCTTTGGTCTTCCTTGAGCAACTGACTTCCTTCTAGGTTCCCTTTACATGGTGTTATTCATAAATTCAAATTTGAGATGGAAGTGAAGAAAAAGATGGTGAAAGTGTTGAGAGAAGGTGAAGTAGAAGAGATTATGCTTTAAAGATGAGAGATGAAGTTGAATAAGTTGAATGTGTGAAGAGAAGTGAATGAAAGGTTAGTTTATATAGAGGGGATTGTGATTTTGAAAAGAGTGAATTGTGAATTAAGAAGAGAAAAATGTGTTAAAATTGATTAAAGAGCTTGGGGAAGATCAAAAGATTTCGGAAATATGAAAAGAATTTGGGAATTTGAAAAAACATTCAAAGTTGATAAACCGTATGTCTAAGAAGATGAGAAAGGTTTTGGAACTCGTGGGTAGTGGAAAAATATAGGGGTTTGGACCTTGGGACTTTAACTCCTTTGAAATTTGCAAGAATTGTGGATGTGTGTGCAACCTATAGATGGCACGGCCGTGCTCGATTTTGGCACGGTCGTGCCTGGTTCTAGCATTTTCGGACTGTACCATTTTGACATAGGCACGGCCATGCTTGAATGTGGCACGGCCGTGCCTGGTTCTAGTGCATTTTCCACTCCTTTTTGCTAGACCAAAGCTCATGGGTGCACAATAAGGTGCGCAATAATGTAATTCACATTAAACACATTAAAAATCAGCCAAACTCACATATAATAATCAAGAATTTCATTCCCACATCAAAATTACTTACCTCTCATTCTTTAGCTTTCTTTATCTTATAATTCCCTAACATCCTTCCATGCTTCTTTTCTGAAAAAAAGTTAAAGAACTTGTGATTAGAAATTGTAAAATTAAAAAAAAACTAAAAGAAATAACAAGAAAAAAAAGAAATTATTTCCTCTAGTGTTGCAAGCTTCCACTGCTCCATAGGGGTAGACATGGCTCACTACAAATGGTCCTGACTATCTACTCTTAAGCTTCCCTAGAATTAAACTGAGTCTGGAGTTAAATAGCAACACTTGGTTTTCTTTTTGAAAACTTTTAATTTTTACTTTGGCATCACGTCACTTCTTTGTATGCTCTTTATAAATCCTAGAGTTTTCATATGCCATTTCTCTCAACTCCTCCAATTCACTTAGCTGCAACAATCTCTTTTCAGCTGCTTTCTTGCAATCATAATTCAAAGCTTTGATTGCCTAGTAAACCTTATGCTCAATCTCTACAGGAAGTTGATAAGCTTTTCTATAGACCACCCTATATGGAGACATTCCAATATGTGTCTTATAAGCTGTCTAATATGCCTATAACTCATCATCTAACTTCCTTGCCCTCTCCTTTCTTGACTTGCTCACTGTACTTTTAAGAATCCTCTTTAACTCTCTGTTGCTTACTTCAACTTGTCCACTTATTTAGGGATGATATGGAGTAGCTATCTTGTATTTAACTCTATAGTGAGATAACAATGCTTCCATATTTTTATTACAGAAGTGTGTTCCTCCATCACTTATGATAGCTCGAGGCATCCTAAACCTAGCAAAGAGTCTTTACAAAACTTTGCAAACCATTCTTGCATCATTCACTGCACATGCTTGAGCTTCCACCCACTTAGATACATAATCCAGATAAACAAGTATGTACTTATTTCCATTTGAAATAGGAAATGGCCCCATAAAGTCTATGCCCCACATATCAAATATTTTTACTTCCAAAATTCCCGATTGGAGCATCTCATCCTTCTTAGAAATATTTCCACTCCTTTGACATGTATCACAACTGAGTACACACTTTTTAGCATCATGAAAGATTATAGGCCAAAAGAATCCTACTTTAAGAACCTTTGCAGTAGTTCTCTATGGACGAAAATGATCACCATTGATCATCCCATGGCAATGTTGCAAAATTGAATCAGTCTCTTCTTCTCCTACACATCTTCTTATCATTCCATCACTACATAACTTCCACATTCTTCTGGGAGCTTCCCACTTGAGATGAAATTTGCTATATCTGTGAACCATAGAGCTTTTAGGCTTTGGAATGCTAATAACATCTCATTTGGAAATAGCTCCTGAATTGGTTCCATCTCCTCATCTCCATCTTATTCCAGCTCTAGTCTTGAGAGACCATCAACTACTACATTTTATGATCCCTTATTGTCTTTGATTTCAATGTCAAACTCTTATAACAGCAACACCCATCGTATGAGTCCTGGATTTGAGTCCTTCTTATTCAAGAGGTACTTCAATGTTGTATGATCTATAAGATTAAAATTTATCAAAAGAAAAAATTATTGCTAGCATCTGATTCTCGGTTGTGGCATAGTTGAGTTATGCATCATTCAAGGTTCGACTTGCATAATAGATGACATGAAGGTTATTCTCCTTCCTTTGGCCAAGTACAGCTCCTATTGTATGATCACTTACATCACACATCAATTCGAATGGAATATTCCAATCTGGTGAGACAACTGATATCAATGCTTCTTTCAACCTGTCAAAAGCCAATTTATAATCATTAGTAAAGTCAAAAGGAGAATCTTTCTTAAGTAATTTACACAGAGGTTTAGGGATTTTCAAAAAATTATGGGTAAACCGTCGATAGAATCCTGCATGGCCTAGGAAACTTTAAATTCCTTTGACATTTGTTAGGTATTGAAGCTTTTCAATGGTCTCCACTTTTGATTTGTCCACTTCAATGCCTTGTGCTGAAATTTTATGTCCATGAACAATTCCTTCATCCACTATAAAATGACAATTCTCCCAATTTAACACCAAATTTGTCTTCTCACACCGTGTAAGAACTTGCTCTAAATTTTCCAAGCATCCTTCAAATGAGCTCCTATAGACTGAGAAGTTATCTATGAACACATCCATAAATTCTTCTACCAAATCTGAGAATATGGCCATCATGCATCTTTGAAAGGTTGCTGGAGCATTACACAGTCCAAATAGCATTCTTCTATACGCAAATGTGCCATAGGGACATGTTAATATAGTTTTCTCTTTATCTCCTGGAGCAATTACTATCTGATTGTAGCCCGAATAGTCATCAAAGAAATAGTAGAAGGCATGTCCTGCTATCCTTTCCAAAATCTGATCAATGAATCGTAGTGGAAAGTGATCCTTTCTAGTGGCTGAATTCAGCTTTCTGTAGTCAATGCACACTCTCCATCTAGTCACTAATCTTGTAGAGATTTGCTTTCCTTCTTCGTTTTCCACCACAGTTATTCCTCCTTTCTTTGGCACACACTGGATACGACTTACCCATGAACTATCTGAGATTGGGTAAATAATTCTAGCATCTAATAGCTTGACCACCTCTTTCTTCACCACCTCTTGCATGTTTGGATTGAGCCTCCTTTGACTTTCAATGGTTGGCTTGAATCCATCTTCCATCAGAATCTTGTGCATATAATAAGATGGACTTATCCCTCTTATGTCTGAAATTTGCCAACCAATTGCTCTTATTCTTCTTTTAAGCATCTTCACAAGCAATTCCTCTTGGTCTTCGGTGAGTTTAGAGGATATGATCACAGGTAAAGTTTGGTTCTCTCCAAGAAAAATGTACCTCAAATGTTGAGGTAAGGGTTTCAACTCTACATTTAGTGGTTTTATAATTGATGGTGGTGTAGGTTTAGTGTTTGGAAATTAGATTTGGGAAAAAGAAGTTTGGTGTGGAAGGGAATCTTCCTCTTGGGCTGTTTGTACCTGCATATACTTCTTAATGTACTCCAGTTCATCATAATTTTCCAACCTCCTTCGTTGGACTTCAAACACACATTCATCTAAAATATTAACTCTAAAGCACAAATCACTTTCAGATGAGTGTTTCATACCATGATAGATGTTGAACTTACAACTTTTCTCACATACTCTTAGAGTCAAAGTTCCATCATAAACATCAATGATTGCTTTGGCAGAGTAGAGGAAAGGCATACCAAGAATCAATGGGACATCTTCATCTTCCTCAAAATCAAGAATGATAAAGTCTACTAGAAAGATGAATTTTCCAGCCTTTACTAGCACGTCTTCCAGTATTCCTTCTAGTTCCTTTATTGTTCTATCTGCCAATTATAGACAAATATTTATTGGTCTTACTTCTGCAAGTCCCAATTTTCTGTAAATAGACAATGACATAAGATTAATAGAAGCACCTGAGTCACACAAAGATTTTTGAAATGACAAATTCCCAATTAAATATGGAATAGTAAGACTCTCTGGTTGCTTCCTTTTTAAGGGAAGTTTGTTTGAGATGATTGCACTGCACTCCTATATAAGTGTGACTGTCTCAAATTCTTACAACTTCTTTTTGTTGGAAATCAGCTCCTTCAAGAACTTTGCATACTTTGGCATCTAAACTAGACATTCCACCAAAAACATATTGATGTGGAGTGTTTTAAATCTTTCCAAAAATTTTGTGAACTGCTGATCATATTCCTTTTTCTTTAATCTTTGTGGATATGGTACTGGAGGTTTGTAAGGTTGAATTAATGGTGACTTTGGCTTAGCTTTGTCTTCCACCTTTACTTCTGGCTCTTTTGGTGTCTCGGCCTATTCATTATCTTGTTCTTTCTCTCCTTCATTCTTCTTTTCTTCATACTTTATTATTGCTTTAGGGGTTTGGATCTCTATACCGCTTCTCAAGGTGATAGCCTTTACTTGCTCTTTTGGATTCTTCTCTGTATTACTCGGTAATGCACCTTGATTCTTTGTTGCTAAGGAATTTACTAGCTGCCCCATTTTCACTTCTAGATTATGAATAGAAGAGGAATGATTTTGGATCATTTGCTCCATCCTCTTTTGAGCTTCATCTTGTTGGTTCATCTTCGATGACATCATATCCATGAATTTCTCCATCTTGCTCTCCATTGAACTTCCAGAGGATGAACCTTTGTCTTGTTCAAACTGAGGTTAAGGTTTTTGCATATTCTGTCCTCCAAATCCTAGTGGTGCTTGTGGTCTCCACTAGTTATTTCCTTGATTGCTCCAAGAGAAGTTTGGATGATTCCTCCAACTTGGATTATAAGTATTTTTATAGACTTGGTTTTGAGGTCCTTTGAAGTTGCCCACATAGTTGACTCTCTCTGTAGTCATCCTTTGCATCATTTGACATTCTCTGGTAGGATGACCTCCTTGGCATAGTTCATATGAGAAATACAATATAGAAACTGCATTCACATTCACCTTATCCATCCTTTTTGTCAGAGCATCAGGCTTTACATTCAACATGATTAGACTGTCCACTTCTATTGCTCAAGCCTTCTTTGTTATGGTCCTCTTATTAGACCATAAACTTTATGTATTAGCCATTTCTTCAAAGAGATCCAAGGCATCTTCTAGTGTCTTTGATATGATAGTACCTCCAGCTGCTGCATCAATGTTAACTCTAACTGCCTGATTGACTCATTTGTAAAATGATTGCAGCAAGTCCCATGCAGGAATCAATTGAGGTGGACACTACTTCTGAAGGTCTTTAAATCTTTCCCAGCACTCATAGAATGTTTCATCCTCTCTTTGGAAGAAAGAGTTGATCTTATTTCTGATCCTTAACACCTTTGCATGTGATAAGTATTTATTGAAAAAGGCTATGTAAAGCTCTTGCCAAGTGTTGATGGAGTTGGGTGGCAAAATCGTAAACCATCTCTTTGCTCTATCCATCAGGGAAAATGGAAAGAGGATCAATCGGATTGCATCAGGTTGTACTCCATTCATCTTGAAGGTAGAACAGTACTCCAAGAATCTAGACATATGGCCAAATGGATCCTTCTATGGTAGCCCATTGAATGGTGATTTCTAGATCATCTGGATCATTGCCAGCTTAATCTCAAAGTTTTTTGTTACTACTGTCGGCCTCACAATTGGTGTCTGATCACCTTACACATTAGGACTCATAAAATCTCGCATGGTTCTCTGACCATTCTGAGGGTTTTGAAGAACTTGTTGTTTTGGCAGGTCATTCCTTGCATCATCTCCTAAGTCCATTTTGCTTGGTGATTGTCGAGATATGATTATTTGTTTCTTTTTCTCATGAACTGTCTTCTCTAACTCCAAATCAAGTGGTATTAATTCTAGTCCTTGTTTGCTTGCACTACATGTGTGCATCAAACAACAAAAATTCATGCAATACCATAACCAAAAATAAAATTAAAAATAATGTCTAAATTAAGCAACAAAATTTTCTTACAATAACAATCCTTTGCCGATCCCCAGTAACGGTGCCAAAAACTTGATGTGTGTAATCCGCAAGCGTACATAATTGTATCAAGTAGTAATAAAAGATATCGTCCTATAGAGATTGGAGATTAAGTACTGCAATAGTCACTATGTTTGATTGTTTAGACAATAAAATAAAGTTTAGAATTTCAAAGGAACAAAACTAAATTAAAAACACAAATTCAATGCAATTGTAAAAGGATAGTGTTCTATATTCTCAATTGACCATTTCAAAGGATTGATTATATAACTAGGCCTACACTAGTTCTAATTCATTTTGAAGGGATCTTAAGAATTATAGATTTTCCTCTCAGACAAACCTATAATTAATTGGAGATTAATCAACACTAAGTTAACCGGCTCTCACAAACCTAATGTCTTTTAATTCCAATTTTAAATACAACCTTTAATCAATACTAATCCACGTAATGATCTCTCAACTAGCTAAGTGATCAATAGGTCATTGCCATTTCCCACAGAACCTATCTCTCGATTAAGCTTGTGGTGTCCATTCAATTCTAGGTTGATCAGTCCTAAAATGACATTAAGCACAACAACAACCAATGAATTAAATCTAGCAACCTAACATAATAACAATAAGCACATGGTCAATTCAGAATAAGAACCTTAGAAAAGATCTAGTTACTCATGTTAAAGAGAAAAGAAAACAAATAAGAAATGAAAATAATTCTAAATATTATAATAATTAAATAAAAGAGTGATACAAGAAAAACCCCTTTTCAATGATGTCAAGAAGCCTTGCTCTTCTAACTTCAAGCCAAGTATCACTTATACTATGAACTAAATAAATAGAAATGTCTTCTGAAATAATTAAGAATAAAAACAAGAACTAAAACTAAATACAGAACAACCTTTAAATGAACATGAAATGGTCCTATTTATAGACTCAAAGACCTAGTAAGAAAGGTAATCTAACCCCTTTCAAACTCTATCTAATCAAAAACTAAGAGATAAGTCTCTATCTATCTAATCTTCAGCTAAAAAATATCATCTCGTGAGCTGTCACATAAGTCAGGCATGGGTGAGCAAGAAAATGGCATGGTTGCGCAAGAAATAACTTCTTGCTGAGCTCTATGTCTGGCATAGCTGTGCTCGATTTTGACATGGCCGTGCCACCCTGTAATATGGCATAATTGAGTCTCAGGCACAACCATGCTCATCTCCAACGTAGATAAGTCTTTATCTTGCCTATCCAAACTTCAAGGATTAATCCAATCTTTATCTCAATGCATCCTACAAAATAAAATACA
>CATIWO010718881.1:0-11659 GCA_949673435.1 Macaranga tanarius | reverse complement strand
GTATAGTATCACTATTTTTAGATACTTCAATTCACAAATAATTTAAAATGTTTCTATATGGTAACTGAGCTGATTTTGAATATAATTAATCCATATTATTTTTATATACTTCAATTTACAAATAATTTAAAATGTTTCTATATGGTAACTGAGCTGATTTTGAATATATATAAAAATAAAAATAATGCTTAATAACAGCTTATGCAAGTCCATTTCCTGCTGTTCATACAGTGATAAACGTCTCAGGTAGCAACCCAAACCGCATTAACAGCATCCAACCAAAAGGCCAAAGCCGCTTCAAATTTTACCAACGCAAGCAAATCGTCTCCTCCGCAGCACTAGGCCAAAGTAAACAATGGCGATGATCACTCGAAACACCGCCTCTCGCCTTCCCACCCTCCTCTCCCACCACCACCGCACCGCCGCCCTCTCTCTCCACACGACTCTTCCTTCCCTCTCGCCTGAGGCAACGCCACCTTCTCCTTATGCCCGGCCACCTCCGCCTTCCACTTCTTCCCCGACCGGTCTTTCAAAGACGGCGGAGTATGTGATTTCGAAGGTCGACGATCTCATGAACTGGGCCCGCCGTGGGTCCATCTGGCCCATGACTTTCGGTCTGGCTTGTTGTGCCGTTGAAATGATGCATACAGGTGCTGCTCGATACGATCTGGATCGGTTCGGTATAATTTTTAGGCCTAGTCCTCGCCAGTCTGATTGTATGATTGTTGCTGGTACTCTTGTCAATAAGATGGCCCCCGCTCTTCGCAAGTAAGCCTCCTCTCTTTTAATTTTTTTTGTTTAGGGTTTGTATGGATTAGGTAAAAATTCTTAATGATTTTAAATAATTGTTGATATTTGGTGAATTGTTAGGGTTATTAAATTGATTTAGGCAAGTTTTGGCTCTCTAATTTGTAATTTGTTTTTTTTTTTTTGCACATTGGATTGTTCATTTTGAATACAATTTTACCATTATGCTAAAAAGAGAGCATCAGCGAGTAACCGCTCTTCTTTCGAGGATAAGCTTGTTTGAATGATGCTCTGCATGATTTTGAGGTTGTATTGATGGTGGTCAAGCACTCAAGCCATCTTTAATTGGGCTAGTAGACGGTCAGAAATTTTTTTTTTTCCTCTCCCCCACAACCATGCTATCAGGGGTTTTGGAGATTGACTCGTGAAATTTATGGGCCTGCTTATGCTGTTCTTGTGCTTTGTGGTTGTTCTGAGCTTAATGTTGCTCTCCTACCTGCCCATTTAAACCCTGCCATTTTGTTTTGAATGCTATAAATTTTCAATAGTATTATTGGCATTGAAGTTGTGTTTATGGATTGATTAATCAGGTAAAACTTTGAGTTGGGCTGACTTTATCTTATTTGGTCGATGGATGGCCCTAAGCATCTTGAAGATTTGCTGAGATTATGGTTGTGTTTGATTGGGAGTGAAGGAGAGATGGTTAATGAATACCGGGTTGAGGAAATGTATATACATTGTTTTGCTAGTATAGGTATTCTGTCGCGTGAAGTATGGTTTTATACCTTGGAAGTAGACATTCCTTGGTACTTGGTAACATATTGGCAACTTTAATTCTGGTGTGCACTACTTAGCATAACAAGTTTCATTATTCTCATTTTCAGCTGGCTCTGGTTTGGACATTTTCAACTATCTGGTGTGAAGGAGTCAGGTTTTAATTGTCGTCTGCAACAAATCTAGATAACTAGGAACTTGCTGCATAGCACACTTAGCATAAGACAGATTTTTTTTTTTAATTCTTGTGTGCCTATTGTTAATATAACTCTGAAGTGTCCTCCATGATTTGAAAATTTCCAATAATCATTTTACTGAAAATTGTTTGCAGGGTTTATGACCAAATGCCTGAGCCAAGATGGGTCATCTCTATGGGCAGCTGTGCTAATGGCGGGGGATATTATCACTACTCCTACTCTGTTGTTCGTGGCTGTGACAGGATTGTACCTGTAGACATTTATGTTCCAGGGTGCCCACCTACTGCTGAGGCCTTGCTCTATGGGTTACTCCAGCTTCAGAAAAAGATCAACCGGCGCAAAGATTTCCTCCATTGGTGGACCAAGTGAATGCATTTTAAGTTGATGCTCTCAGAGTTAACTGCATTATTATGATTGAATAAATACAATTATGTATCTGTTCATGGTTTAAGTGCTCTGTGAAAGGAGATTGTCCGTTTTCTGACTATCAATACAAGGCTTTTTCAAAAGCCTTCTCTAGAACTTAGCTACAGTTGTGGCTGCATATTCTGTAAAACTTGTTAAACTTGGACGTCCCTGTGTAATTGTTAGAAAGCTGGTTTTGTTTTTGTAATATGGGGACTAAAAATAAAGGAAGGGTTTTTATTTTCTTCATGTTTGATGGTGGAATTTGTCACATTGATCCTTTCCTGAAGCAATTTTTTTGGGGAATTATTAATTAAATGAGCTATTATATTTACAGTCTGTAGTAATATTTATTTTTTTGAAAAAGAAGATTTGAGTTTTTTTTTTTGCTTTATTTTTTTTAACCTTTGGTCTACCTTAATAAAAAAAAAAAAAATTCTACAGCAGGCATGTTCAAACCATTAGTATCATGTCGGTCTTAGTTCCATGCGTTGAGCTAAAGAAACCAGTTACTGGTTCGGTTGGAATCTGGTTCAATAGTTCCGTTTCAAAATGAATATGTCTAACACATAAAAAGATGTCCAGTGAGCATGGACAGTGTGTAGGTAGTAGGAATACGGCGGGTACAAGAAAATGAGAATAAAAGTGAATATAAAAAATAGAAAGACTGATACAAGAAAATACCTACTAATTGAATGTCTATACATTATAGATGTAGACTATAATAGAAAAAAAACTTCTTATTCACCTTTTTTTTTTTGTCTGTATAATGAAATATAAAATGTCAAGATTTTGTCAAGGAGAGTTTCATGTCTCTGATTCGGTGTGTGTTTTGTTAATTTAACAAAAAATGTAAAAATTTAAAAAGTAAAAATAAATAAACAAAAAAAAACAATAAGCGTGCATAGGCTGACCTAATTTTGAAGGTGTAAGTTGTAACTATTAGGTATGAATTGCTATAACATCGTCAGGTTATGTCAAGGTTTATACTTGACCCTTGCCCTAAAATCATTAATTAAGACTCCTCTCATTAGATTTTAATGTTAGTCAAACTTAATTAAAAAAATTAATCATTAAAAAAGTTTTAACTCAATTTTTCAATTTGTCATTAAATATGAAGCTTCATCAAAATTACTTTTTTCTTAAATTTTTTTCCTGTAATTCAACCTCCAAAAAAGAACAATTATTTTTTTCAGAATAATAATAATAAAAAAGCCCTGCAATTTATCTTATCTCATCACGTGCTCACCTCCGTATAAAACCCTTTCATCACCTTACGTTCTCTAATCGAACGTCTCTCTCCTCAGTCCTTAGGGTTTCTTTTCCCCACTTTTCTTAATGGCGGACGAATCTCACTACTCTTCGGCCGCAGACGCCACCGCTACTGCTGCAAACAAGCGCAAATACGATGACCAAACACCGCCGCCTCCATCAGCTCGCCGACCTACTGGCTTCTCATCGCCTGACTCCGCTCATGCTCATGCTCCCTCTTCTTACAACAGCGTACCTCCGCCTGCTGATCAGATCCAGATGGCTAAGCAAAGAGCTCAGGAGATTGCCGCTCGTATTTTGAGCGGAGCTGCTGCTGGTGGTGGTGCTGATATTAAACGCCCTAGGGTTGAGACTAATGGCGCTTCTGGTTTCGATTCTACTGATAATATTAAGGGTTTCAGCTCTGCTCCTCCTAATGGTTTGTTGCTCTGTTTTTTAGTCTTTGTGCTGCTAAATATTTATTTTAAGTCTGTTTTAGGGTTTAGGGTTTCTAATATTTGTTTTCATTTCAAGATAATTTAGGGGTTTTTGTTATATGTTGAGTGGTTAGAGGGATTTTTGGTTAGTTTGTGTGAGAACTCAGTTGACCTTCGTTTACTTTTATTTGTCATCTTTCTGTGTAATGATTTGTCGATATGATGATGATATTTGTGTTTGATTGAAGTTGGTTATTTAGATTAACATTTTGATTGGACGCAGATGTGAAATCTATGTTGAATTCAGCCCCTTCGTCTATTCCTGTTTCGTATGGCTCGTACTTGGGAGGTTCTACTTCGAGTAAGAAGATTGAAATTCCAAATGGTAGGGTTGGTGTTATTATTGGGAAAGGTGGAGAAACTATTAAGTATCTTCAGAATCAGTCTGGAGCAAAGATACAGGTTACACGGGACATGGATGCAGACCCTAATTCTGCAACAAGGATGGTGGAGCTCATGGGTAGTCCTGATCAAATTGCGAGGGCTGAGCAGTTAATAAATGAAGTTCTTGAAGAGGTAAGAGGCCTCAGTTGCAGGCTTTCAATTGCTATCATCCAAATGCTGTTTTGTCTGCATCCTTGTTACTGTTTTTTTGCTGAAAAAGTAGCAAAGATTATTATTGACACTTCTGTCTAATGTTAGATTTTGGCTCAGGCTGATGCAGGGGGTTCTGGTACAGTTTCCCGGAGGTTTACAGGACAAGGTGGTTCTGAACATTTTGTAATGAAAATTCCTAATAACAAGGTATAATCAAGAAGCTATATTTGGTAGTAGTTCTTTTTTTTTTTTTCCGGAATATTATGTGATATGCACATGATATCAGGTCGGTCTGGTAATTGGTAAAGGAGGTGACTCAATCAAGAACATGCAAGCAAGGACTGGAGCTCGCATTCAGGTACCTAGAATAAGCATCATTTTTAATTGAAAATTTGTATTAACAATGATGACTTAGCCATGTCGATGTGTGTAATTCTTTTGAAATTCGTCTTGTAAGTATATGTATATTCTTGGTATATGTTCTCATGTAATTTTTTTGGTAAGTCAATTTTTTGTTTACTTTGTGAACTTCCACAGGTGATACCTTTGCATCTACCCCCAGGTGATATCACAACAGAGAGGAATGTGCATATAGAGGGGACTAGTGAACAAATTGAACATGCAAAACAGTTGGTTAATGAAGCTATCAGTGAGGTATGCCTGGTTGTTGATGTTAGTTTGCAAAATCGGCCTCAAAATGCTCTTAGGTGTTGTTTTGTTAAAAATGGTTAAAACTTAAGAGGAAAAGAATAGCACAAAGTTAAAATATAATAATATGGCATCATAATAATTTCTCTGTTCTTCTATTTTTCTATACTTATATTGGCATGATTTCATTCATTTTTTTATTTGATTGCGATGCCTTACCTAATATATCTGGTTTTGTTCTTTCTTAGTCCTGTTTTTATAATCATACTGTTGCTTTGTTATGTTCTGAAAACTAGTACTTAGGATGTTAATTTCTTATGGTATAGTTTTTTTAAATAGCACCCTATTTCTAAGTTTTGCATTTGAAATTTAGAGTTGGTACCGGTTCTGTTAAAGCAGGCAGCAGCACAAAATGGAAGCTATCTAAAGTTGTTTAGTTGGATTGTCATCTAACTTTTATGGCTTTGGTATTTTTTTAGGATCTTCTGTTACCTCTATATACACTAGAATATTCTTAATCATTCTTCTTTCTCTGCATGGAAGAATACATAAATTTTACCAGTCTGTTTATGCGCTGCCTGATATCATTGTGGATATTTTTCAAGTTATGCTACTGTTGTGCTGAATATTATGGTCTGTTTCCAAGATCTTCTGGGGCAGCTATTTCTCTATTTATAAATAGGTTAGACATAAATTCATATTCTTTCTTGGACTTACTATCTAGATTCGGACTGTTAATTTTACCGTTCTTTTTATGCGTCGCCTGATATCATTGTGGATGTTTTTCAAGATATGCTACTGTTGTGCTGAATGTTAGGGTCTGTATCCAAGATCTCCTGGAGCAGCTATTTCTCTATTAATGAATGGGTTAGATATATAAATTTATATTGCTTGTTGGACTATCTATCTAGGTTCAGACAGTTGCAGATATCATTTGGTTGCTGATCATCCCAGTATTTACAGCTTAGCTTGTTTGAAATTTTTGGTGCTTTTTGTGAAAGTCAAACTTATTTCTTGAAGAGAAGAGCAAGTCTGCAATGCTAACTACTTTCCTGGCTTATTTGTTAAAATTTTTCTGTTAATCTATTAAGAGTTGGATATCATGGTGATGTGCATTGCTCAATATATATCTTAATTTCAGAGATCTAGTTATGAGTTTTTATTAAGTGTATAAATCTCTATTATGTTTTGTCTTGCCTACTACATCAATTTCTTTTATCTCTATTCCTAGTTTCTGCTAACCATATATTTTGAGGTGGGTGGTGACATATAAGTAAATGGCAAGAGAGATGAAAATTGAAAGTTTAAAATGCCAATCTTTAATAAGGAGTGATTACTTTTGCTATTTAGTTTTTAGTACTATGCTGATTTATTGGATCTTCAGCTGGGTGTGAAAGTGCTGGTAAGACCAGGTGATTTTTCTTTTGGTTGTTTGAGCCCTTTATGGCCATGGTTTTTGGTTGCATTCCCTACTGATTAGCTTTTGGATTATATGGTGTTCTGCCACACGTGTACTCATTGATCATGTGATGACTGATAATGTTATTGGGAACTACTGTAGGATTAGTGTTGGACTTTGGTGACACCAACATGGATTCCTTTGTGTTGGTGTTCCCTCAGCATTGCCCTGGTATGGTTCTGAACCCCTTTTTTTGATATTGAGTGAATAATGGTGTGCTTAGAAGCTGCAGTTCACGTGCGAGGGATATGGTCTTATCAGATTTGATTTATATATATATATTTTGCTGAGAGCCTCTGAGATAATTTAATTTGTTAATAGTTTCCCTATTAAGTTTTGTTACCAAGCTCCATACTTCACGGTGTTAACCAGTGTGTCATTTTATTCTTATATAAAATTACTTTGATGTCACATTTTGATCGTGAATACGAAGGCGACCTTTGGTTTGCTTTGTCCATATGATGTAAAGTTTGTATAATTTATTCTGAATGTTTTTTAGGATTTTGATCGCTGTTCATTTTTGTTACAGCTGTTGTCTGCACCAGTTGTAAACTGTCTGTTCATTTGTTAATGGTGTATTTAGTAGCTTTGCATTCTTTGGAACTATTGTCTGCCTTATCCAAGTGGGAAGGACAGGTTGAGTTTCATTATTGCATTGCACTCTGGTACTGTTTGCATTGATTTTACCTACTTGTAGTTTTATTCTTGTGGATACTGTCATATGAATATAAATTCATTGCCAACTCGTGGCAGTGAGATTTGTATCTCTTTCTCTCTCTACTTTTGTGGTAAAGCTTGTATAGTATTTTTTGGGTTCTTTTTGTACCCATTCACTTCTAGTAGGGAGAGGATGGGCTTCTGCTGGAGTAACTCAATAATTCCACGAACCAAGTACGGTATGTAGGTTCAAGCCCCTTCCTAATAAAATATGAAATTCATTAATCATTAATGAGACATTTTTATTTGTTTATGCTGATATCTAGTTGTGCTTGTTTTTAGTTGTCTAAATGTTTGTTAGTATACATATATACGTTGTGTTTTGCTATATATGTCTTTGTGCTGCTGCTTGTGAAAATAGTTCGCATGGGTTATTTGGGACAACAATTTTGTGCAGAATCGTGCAAGGAATCCATCAGTGGCTGGGGGATATCCTCAACAAGGATATCAAACACGGCAGCCAAGCTGGGGTCAGCCTGGAGGTCCTCCAATGCAGCAGCCTGGTTATGGCTACATGCAGCCTGGAACCTACCCGGGCCAATCGCAACAGTATAATATGTCTCAGCCATCTTATGGAGGTTATCCTCCCCAACCATCAAGTGGTGGGTATCCATCCAACTGGGATCAGTCAAATGTCTCTGCCGGTCAGCAGGCAGGTCAGGGTTATGATTATTATAATCAACAGACTTCACACCAACAACCAACTGCTGGTGGTCCTACCCCTCCAGGGGATAACAGTGGGTATAATTACAGTCAGCCACCAGCTTCTGGTTATAATCAGCAAGGGCAGGGTTATGGTGCGGATGGCTATAGTGGATATTCTCAATCAGGTTATGGTCAAGCTCCACAATATGATCAACAAGGTTATGCATCTACTACAGGCTATGGTAATGTAGCTAATGCAACTCAAGAAGGGCAGACTCCTTCATATGGGGCCCAAGGAGACTCTTCCCAAGCACCAAGTCAGCAAGGTTATACTGCTGGACAACAGCCTAGCCCAAATCCAGCAAATTATCCGGGATCTACTCAGCCTGGTTATGGAATGCCCCCTACTTCCCAAGGTGGTTATGGCAGTCAACCTCAAGCACAGCCTGGATATGGGTCCAGCTACGGGCCACCTCAAGCACAGAAAGCTCCGGCCAATCCCCCAGTTTATGGACAGACTCAACAATCACCTAGCACTCCTGGTGGTTATGGTCAGCCTACTCCTGTGCAGTCTGGATATCCACATTCTCAGCCACCGCCATCTGGCTATGTTCAGCCGGATTCAGGTCAACAGCGGACCGCATCATCTGGTTATGGTGCAACAGGTGCAGGGTATGGTGCACCTTATGGTTCCGCTCCAGCTGGTCAGTCAGGTTATGGGCAGGGGATGCCACCTTACAACACTTCTTATGGCGGTGCTTATTCTCAGCCTGCAGCATATCCTACAGATAGCAATGCTAGCAATAACAGTAGGACAAGTTTTGATGCGGCGCCAGCAAGTCAGCCTGCTCAACAGAGTGGAGTTGCAAAAGCGTCACCGCAAAGTTGATTTTTAGAATTTTGGAATGCTCATATTTTGTTGTTGGCAATGATGGCTTGTGTGTATTGGTCCCGTTAAATATAGTTTTTTTTTGGTAGTCTTTAAAAGAGTCATGACAGTGTTTTAGTCTTAAATATTGTCTTAGATGTGGACATGTATTTTTTTTAATTTATCTTATGCATGTTGCATTTACCTTAAACCTGTTAGTTTTCAGGCTAAATATCAAGCATTTGATACCTTGTACCAGCTACCTTAATGTTATTGGTTAATTTGCATTTGTTTGCTGTGGACTATGGTTCATAAGAACAGTTCATTTTACAGTAGCTCAAAAGGTAGTGGTTTTCTAAACCTGTTCCTCACTTCCGCAATGTTCCAGTCCTTGGAGTTGGAGGGACATCTGAAGTTAGCATCACAAATTAAATATCATGCAAATTTTTTGGATGTGAAGGTGGCCTCGGGACTGTTTGATGAGGTTTTAATATCATTTTCTTTTTTATCTCATAAAGAGATCATTATAAGCTACTACAAAAGATCATTATAAACTACTGCAAGAAAAACTTAAAACTTTTTGGCCTATGATATATATATATATATATATTTTTAGCAATTTTAAGATGTTAACAAGGGATTTTTAAGATTTCTTGTTAATGCAAGGTAAGATCTTTACAGTGACTTACTTATTCATTACTCCTAGTAACAAGGGATGGGGGCAGAGTTGGATATTTTTAGTGTTTTATGCTTATAGTAAATCTAACTATTTTATTGAATTCATTTTTGAATGTGGATTTTTTTTTTTTAAAACTAGAAAGGGATATTTACTACTTAACCTTTTGCATTTGACTGGTGTTATATATATATATATATATATAAATATATTTTTTTTTAACGACAAAACTTACTGTAGTAGGTATCTCACTCAGGCAATTGCTACTGGTGTTTTATACTTATGTATACATATATTGCTAATTTATATATTTGGAGTATAGAGATTTTTATTTAAAAAAATACGGCACGAGTTTAGTGGATATCACAAAACAGTGTATGTGGAGTTTGATCCCCACTCCAAGAAAATAAATAAATAAACAAAAACCCACCCACAGATAAAAAAAAACCCTGCAGCTGCAACGCCGAGTCTCTTTTTCTTCCCATTTCAGAATTCCCCAGGAAACAAAAAAAAAAAAAAGGCAAGCAATTCAGGTAAATATTTGCCTGTATAGTATACGGTTGCAGTTCCTTGATTAGGGTTTAGTTT
This sequence comes from Macaranga tanarius, assembly GCA_949673435.1. Taxonomy (NCBI): domain Eukaryota; kingdom Viridiplantae; phylum Streptophyta; class Magnoliopsida; order Malpighiales; family Euphorbiaceae; genus Macaranga; species Macaranga tanarius. The sequence continues at coordinate 1,650 of CATIWO010718881.1, read as the reverse complement.
AATATCATTTATTTATGAAATTTTTATGTTAGTTTCCAGATCTGAATTTGATTGTAATGTTTTAGGTGAAAAATAATGGCGTCAAAGCTGGCTCAGCTGCAATCAAAGGCTACGCAGGCCTCACAGTTTGTAGCAAAGCATGGTGGTGCCTATTACCAGCAGCTGTTAGAACAGAACAAGCACTACATTCAACAACCACCTACTGTTGAAAACTGCAATCTTTTGTCTAAGCAATTGTTTTACACTCGTCTTGCAAGGTTTCTCTCCCATCCTCTGAATTCTTTTGTCTTAATGTTACTACCACATCAACTAATTATTGGGAACTTTACTGATTCTTGTAAAGATCTTGTTTTTACATAGAATGTACCATTTCTAACTCAGTCCTATTGCATTTTAAAGTGATTTCAACTAGGTTCTTGAGTAGAGAATGGTGTTGGGCAATCTCTTGTTTAGAGTATCTGTGTTTCTCTAGTGTGAAATAGCGAGCTTTATGTCATGTATACTCTGTATATGTGAGGTCTGCAATTTGCATTTGTAAGTTGTTTTATATTTCTTTGTATCTTATATCTATTTGTTCATGTGAAACAGTGTTCCTGGGCGATATGAGGCGTGCTGGAAAGAGCTTGATTATGTCAAGCATTTGTGGAAAAACAGGAAGGAGCTCAATGTTGAAGATGCAGGCATTGCTACTATGTTTGGATTGGAGTGCTTCGCGTGGTTTTGTGCTGGTGAAATTGTAGGTCGGGGATTCACATTTACGGGCTATTTTGTTTGAGTGCTGCATCAAGATGATATGTGTTGGGAGTCGAATCGAAAAAATTTTAGTTATTTTTCTCTTATTGTCAATTGACCACAACATAAATGACTAAATATGTTATCCATAAAATTTAGAAACGATGTATTTTCAAATGATCATTCTCTTGTCTTTGCAATAAGCCATAATGATGGTATCCATTACTCGAGTGAGACAGGGAGCATTCATCTTGGCTTACATTCATTTGCATATTTGCATTACCATGTACAGTTCCTTTCAGAGAATGCATGACTTGCAGCGCAGATTGGTAGTTTCACACCCTTTATATTTTATTTTTCTGAGTATTATTTACCACGTAGTACTATAGTTGCTTATCAACTGAATTGATAGTCTATTTTGTACGATATTGATATCAGTTAGCCACTAGGGCATCATGGGGTTGGCTTCACTGTCACTACTCACTAGGTACAACTCTTGTTAAGAAATACAAACGAACGTTTTAAATGGCTTTAGAAGTTCTATGTTTCCCCAAATATTTTGGCTGGTACCACAGCACACTGTCCATGACTAGAAATAGAATGAATAAAAAGCAGGTAATAAAGCTTAATAAAAATAGAATGCTAAAGTACATTCCACTAATCACAGCTACATCGGAACTGCAAAATAATTTGCATCTCAAAATCATCATTTTGACTTGCCTCGTGTACATTCAATAACAGAAGACAGGTACTTGACCAATCCTCATCCTACTTTAGTCAACCAAAACTATCCTATATGAAAGCTGTAGTCATTTTGTTAACTGTCTTAAAAAATAATCCGTAGTAGTTTTGTAAACTGTCTTCAAAGGAGATTGTTCCTGAATGCAAAAATCATTTTTGGGAATAACAGTAGAACAA
>CATIWO010718513.1:0-27834 GCA_949673435.1 Macaranga tanarius | reverse complement strand
AATTCTATTTATTGCAAGTAAATAAATAATGATCAATGATAATAATTTTTCCAATTAATCAACAATTGCACCCCACCAGCCCCATTACCTTCCATCAGCCATCCTTTATTCAGAATGTTCTCTACTTTCTCTGTTTTTTTTTTTAATTATTTCCGCTATTTGATAATCATTATAGTTTTGATTAAATTTGCATTGAGTCGGATGGACACATAAAAAAGACAAATCCTGACATTTTTTTTCCTATACATAATATTTAAATTTAAGATTTTATTTAAAAAATCCAAACTTCTTGAAATAAAATGTTGATAGTTTATCTATTATCTTAATTAATTGAAGAAGGCCCTTTTATTCTCAGATTTGATTTGATTTGCCTTTTTCAACCAAGAATCCATCAAGCACTGTACATCATAGAAAATACCTTAGATGCTTAAATAGTGTCAATAAAATGAAATTTCTCATTAATTTAAAAACAATAATGAGTAAATTTTAATTTATATAAATATAATTGCTTTTACTTCTGCCCCCATTAAGAGGGCATTGCTAGCTATTCACATCTTTTTCTTTAAAAAAATTTACTGCTATTAATCAAATATGTTTAATTTTTTTCTTAGTGCTATGTATATTTTTTTGAATGGTGAATCTTGAGCTAATTAATGTTCCATGAAAATTCTTTATACCCACAAAAACACACTCATAAAAAGGTTCAATGAATAATGTTAGATGCATCTTAGATGAAGACTAGTCAGTGTCATAAGAAGAAAGTGACACCAACACAAAAACTAAAAAAAGTATCTTTACAAGGTTTTATCAATTTCCATTCAAGGTTTTCAATGTTTCATTGGGCCAGATGGGTATCTGGTTGACAAATTTTCTCATGGTTCAATTTAATTAATTACTCTTAAGAAAATAATAATTAAAAGATGAAATTCATGATCTAGATCTGACCAACTGTCTAGGCAGATCAACTGTTTCCAGTATCTGCTCTCATTAGCAACTATAATAATAATAATAATTAACCAGATTTCTATATGTTGATTTAATTAGTGCTTGGTGGCTCAATTGAACCAATTACATTTTCATGGCTTAAAAAACACAAAATAATAATACTATTACATTTTTATGTCATATCCTTTCTGAGCTATTTAAATATTAACTTAGTTGCCGGGGCACTCTTAGCTTAGTGACTAAAACTTTCACTGGCAGTGTAGAGGGTTTCGAGTTTGAGTTCTGGTCCCTCCCCTTTCCTCATCAAAAAAAATATATTAACTTAGTTGAGCTACTAATATTTATTTCTCTATAGTTAAATTAATAAATGCACTCTTAAAATTATCATAAGAAAATAAATAATGTGCAAGTACGAAGTGATCTAAGTAATTTAACTGTAATTTTTATTTAAAAACATTTTGAGATGTAAAATTTAAATTTTATCATCGTTAATTTGAATTAAAAGTAAATGATCGTCTCTTATTGAACAGTCGAGGACTTAAGTCGTTTAACTTTCTTATTAATCAAAATAAATAAATAAACAAATAATGCATATGAAGGCATATGTGAATATTGTATTGCGTGGCTCCTCTGAGTCTGAAGTAGTTACATTTCTCTGTACAAAACTCTAATTACATGTCCATGTCCCCCTGCATCATTATGTTTGTAGCTCTACCCTTAACCTATATTGTATCAAACATGTATTTACTGTCAGTCCAAAAATCTGAAAACCAAGTCATCCACTGAAGCTACTACAAGTACATGTATACTAACCCCACTCATGCCTCATGTCATGTCTGTAAGACAAGAAAATGAATTGAAGATTAGGGTTTGCCTGAAAACCCTCCAAAAAATTGATTTCTTGTGTCTGTGGGGACATGATTAGGTATTTGGCAAATCAGGTCTCTAAGTATTTGCATTGCAACACACTATAATTTTCACTAGCAATTTGTGTGGTCAATAATCTTAGGTATCTTTAATATATTCTATTTTCCTAGTGTCTACTATTCTAATTTTTTCCAGATTAGTATCAAATCTCATGAAAATTTATAACCCATATGAATTTTTATAAAGCTAAGATCAAACATTACAGTTTTATTATATTCAATTTATTTTATTTTTCAAATTTAGTCTGAGTTATTTAAATTTTTTAAAAAAAATTATCTTAGAAAAAGAAAAGAACAATAATCACATTTGAAAGTATATTATAATAAAAAATTGCATGCTGTGTTTAGAAAGGATGAATAGTTTCTTAAAAATTATTAATTTTATTTTTAAATTGGACTATAAATATGATAATTTGGCCATATTTTAAGAATAAGAAGGCTCATTAACATCTTCTTGAATATAAAGAAACTACTGGCTAGAAATCATGTACCCTACTTTACTCTGATAACTAAACATGATTGATACTAACTCTATGCCTTCATACTGATATTTTATATTTGAATCTGCTTAACATACAATACCTCATAAAAAAGTAAATTCAAATAAACTTTATTAACGAGATGTGTGGTTCAAATTCAGATTTATTGATCATAAAAATCAAATTAATAAATTGAGATTAAACTGTAGTGAACAGGCACCAAGAACAATACAACAAAATTTTTTTGGTAATTCTGTATTTTGATCTTCAATGGGCCATGCCAGATAACACAATATGAAGTGACTGTAGCTAGCTAAGCAAGCATATGCTTATTTATATGGGCATGAAAAGCCTATGCCACTTGAGGTTAGGGAGGAAAAGCATTAATAACACTAAAATGAGCTGGCCATGTTTGCCTAATGGATTTGAGAAGCAGAAAAATCTATCTTAAAAGATTTTAGTGTCAGATTTTGTGAAGCAATAGAAAGAAACATTCCTGTTGCAAAGATATAATTCTGCTGCCAAGCATGACAGTCCAACTTCATTTAGATACTGTTGGAATGAATGAGAGATTTTTCATGACATTTATGGAGTACTATATAGCTAATTAGTGCTACTTTCCAAATATTTCCTTAAACTTTGGTGTCTGTCTAAGATTTCAGACATCCCCAAATGGAGATAATTGCCTACAATCTTCATTGACAAGTTTCTGTTTTTTGTATCTTTTTATTTCAGGAAAATTGTAGTTCACTCCATTATGTATAGAGAAAATGTTTACTAACCATAGTACTATAGCATTAATTCCCATATGTGGTTTTTCACAACCATAATAGGAAATAGGAAAATTGCAGAAATTGTTAAAGAAATTCAACATTGGCAATAACTTGATTTATGCACATGAAATTTTAGTAAGTATTCAGGATAGGGAAATGTTTACTTGCTCCAAGTGTTACACTCCACAATCATATTTTGTGTCATATAGACATATATCTTAATTTCATGATAAAAAATAAAATACTTTAAATATATAATATATTCGGAGTTGATAAACATTACATATTACTAATACCATAATATTAATGTTAAACTACTTAATCCGTTTAAAATGGATGATTTATCATCCAGTTACGGAATCAAAGTATTAGTTGAAGTTAAGAGTTCAATTTCCTACTTCTCCTTAATCTACCTTAAAAAGAGTTCTAATACAAAACACCACGCTCAAAGAAAAAAAAAAGACCAATGCCAAACTCAAATAATGAAGAGAAAAAGAGCAAAGGAGACATCAGACAGCTTGGAGCTTTCCAAGGCCAAAATTACAGGAAAATTAACATTAAATAATTAAAAATGAATGAATGCAAAAAGGAAGAAGAAGAAAAAGAAAAGTAGAAAAAAGAAAATAGAAAAGTAATGCAAACCCAAAAAAAAAAAAAAAAAGAGTCACTTTAGGTTTGACCCCTCCTTTCTCTTTCATTACATTGGTAGACCCAAACTCTCTTTTAACACAAAACTCACTCTCAAAAGACCAAACCTTTATTATTGTTTTCCTTTTTGTGCTCCTTCATTGCTTTCTCTCTTTTCTCCACACATTTCCCTTGCAGCATTTCTTTTATCTCTGTCTACAGTTCGTTGAATGAGTGTGTAGGCTAATGAGTGCTGTTGCTGCTCTCTTACTCTCTTTAAGCCCCACTTTGAAAGCAAATTAACACTCTCTCAAAGTTTTGATCTTTTTTATTTATTTTTTTATTTTTTTGAAGCTATAAGGTACTCCTCCATATTTCTTTTATTGGGTTTCCTTTTTTCTCTTCACTTTTAGCTGGTCTTTGTGATTTGCTTGGCTGGTTTTTGCTTATCTCTTTGCCCTTGTTTTGTTTTGTAGCTTCTGGGTCTTTGTGGGGCTTTGGATCCAGAGAAGTGGGTCTTTTTTATTTGAGATCTGTCTCTCTGTGTGTGTGTGTGTCTTTCTTCTTTACCTTGTTATTATCTTCTTCTTTTGATTTGGTTGGTTTTTAAGGGTTATTAGAGAAACTGCATTGGTCCTTCTTGAATTGATTGCTCTTCTGTTAGTTGAAAGTTTCAATCTTTTCATGGAAAAAGGATGACCATTTTAAGGTATTAGTTTGGTGCTTTTACTTTTAATGCTGATTTATTTGTTAATTTCTTGTTGGTGTCTCATGATTGCTTCTTTTAGTTGTGATATTTGATCTGGGCCCTCTTGCAATCCTATGCTTGTTAGCCTGTGTTTTCCATTTTAATTTCTGATAGCTTGTAACAGATGTTTGTGCTATGCGGTATGCTTGTTATATTAATCTATGTTTTAGATGTAAGTGTAATGATGATGGATGAGTCTGATTCTCTCCTTTTGTTGTTACCCTACCACTTGTAACCCAGATTATGTGCAATGAACTTTTTCCCAATATTCTATCTGTTTCAATCCTCTGTGGCTGTGAAGCAGAAATTGACTGGATGTTTATTGCTTTTAACATTGATCAATTGTAGGAAATCTACAGCTCTACTGTTTACTGAATTGAAGATGAAAATAAGTAGGAGTGCTGGTGGAATGATCAAGCTTGGGGCTGAGTAATGGATTTTCCCATTCTGATCTATGTAGCAGATTTTCTTTATTTCAATGGCCTCAAAACTCAGTTCCAGAACATCGCCGGAAAAGCAGAGAAAAGTCTTTGGTAACCAGATGCTGGAAGGAAAATCCCGCAGGCCCTCACCTTTACAGATTACAAAGACAAGCAAATCAGAGCCGGTTACACCCAAAAATCCACCTCCTAGTCTCCAACAAGTTGCATCAAAACCAGTTTCTGTAGTACCAACAGAGGAAAAGAAATCACTGATTTCTCATAAGTCAGATAGCGTCAATGCTTTAGCTGATAAGGTATCTTCAGGTTTGGCCCTTGTTGATTCAAAACAAGGGCCAAATTGTGTGGGTCCTGAATTGTGTGACGCTAGGAAGTCACAAGAAGCTAGTGCTGATCAAGAAAGTAAAAGTATACAGCATGAAATTAACCTTACTTCAGCTAAGGTCAGTGATGGGACCACTAGCCTTGCTAAGACTAGTGGAAGTGCCAAAGTTAGTGAACGAGCTGATTTTGTTGAGAGTGGGAAAAGTAGTGTAAACAGAGGGAGTACAAGTAGTGATGTGAGTGATGAAAGTACATGTAGCAGCTTGAGTAGCAGTGTCAATAAACCTCACAAAGCCAATGATATGCGATGGGAAGCAATTCAAGCTGTACGGGCAAAAGATGGTGTATTGGGTGTAAATCATTTTAGACTGCTGAAGAGGTTGGGTTGTGGGGACATTGGAAGTGTGTATCTATCGGAGTTGAGTGGAACGAAGTGTTATTTTGCAATGAAGGTTATGGATAAAGCATCTTTAGCAGGTCGCAAGAAACTTCTTCGAGCTCAAACAGAGAGAGAAATATTGCAGTGTTTGGACCACCCCTTCCTTCCAACTTTATATACCCATTTTGAGACTGACAAGTTCTCATGTTTGGTTATGGAGTTTTGCCCTGGTGGTGACTTGCACACACTTCGACAAAGGCAACCAGGAAAACATTTTTCTGAACGGGCGGTAAAGTATGAATCAATCCTTACTTATATAATCCTTATGTACTTTTGATGCGGCATTGAAATTGCTACTCCCTGCATTATTTTGGTTCACAATTTTAGAAGTACCTAAAAATTTATTTCCGTCATAACAAAAAAAAAAAAAAAAAAAAAAACCTAATTTGCTACAAATTTCTTGTTTCATCCTTTTGGTAGGGTTATTACTATACCATTGTCGTGAGAAGGTACTTGGTGTTTATTTAAAGTGACTGTAAAAATAATAACTTTGATTATTTGTAAGCACATAAGATTTTACCACATAAGAATTAAATATAGTTCTCACTTATTAATAACATGCAAATCGCAAATTCCTAAGTTCAGTTGTCTGTATGATTAGTAGAAAAAATAATACTCTTAGTGCCCGGAAGTTGGTGTTAGTTTTCAAGATCATGATAGGTTATACAATATAAGAGGGATGTAAACTGTAATGGCTGATGGAATTGCAAAGTCAGTGTATGTCGATTGGGTGGTTATAAGGACACAGTGGAGGAAAACAATTTTTCTAACCAAACCAGCTGAAAAACTATATCGTAAATTATTGTGATCTTATGACTAATTTAGGTAAAAGTAGGTAGTAACTTAACCATTGTTCTTTTATAATTTTTTTTCATTTTTTAAGAAATGATGCTGCTGAAAGCAGTGCATGTCAGAAAAATATATGTGCAGCTTTTTTAGTCTTTGAAGCTACTAGTTCCTATTCATATATATGGGACGATTTTCTTGGATAAGTCTACTGCTGTTGTTTTGGTTAGCATTAGCTCCCTTAATCCTGCTACTGACTTCAACAATCAATCTTCTGTTTCCTATTTGCTTTAAATCAATCTTCTATTTCCTAAAAAAGAAATGCTTACTAAAGAAACAAGAAGAATAATCAATCTGCAGATTTTTTTGAACAATTGTGAACTATAATTTTCTTGTCCAGAAACTACCAAAGAATTGTTGTGCTGTAAGATCATATGTAATTTTTCTCTCTCTAAACTTGTTATGTTTAAGGCCTTTGCAATTAGGTCGTAAAGGTCTGATGTTGTTCTCTGTTGTTTTTAAGCATATGGTTGTTAGCTTAAATTTTTACCCCTAACCTCTTACCTTCTTTAATTTTTTGGTTAAACATAAGTGAGAGAAAAAACACTTGTTGGCTTTTATTTTATGAATATATATTTACTTTTGCACTATGTTTGGTGCATTAAATGATCAAGGGAAAAGAAAATAAACAAACACCATTTTTGGTTGGATTGTAATGGGAGGAAAAGAAAGGCAAATAAAGGAAATCATTCTAATTTCCTTTGTTTGGACACCAAATAGAAAAGAGAAAATAAAGAAATGAATGGAAATTAGATTTCCAAACTATTCTTAAATGGACCTTTTTTTTCCTTCCAATTTGGGAGGAAATCCAGGAAGACGGGAAGAAATGGAATAAATGAACTTTGAATTTATTATTTTATCATTCACCTCGGTAAAAAAGCAAAAACCTTATTTAAGAAGATGTAATTGTTCAAATGAATTTAAATTTTCTTATAATTTGTCACTTCCAAATGATGGAAAGGATATTTATTTTCCCTTGCACAATTTCTTTTCATGTCCTTGCACAATTTCTTTTCATTCATTTACTTAGTGTACGAAACATGGTGCAAAAGAAGGAAATGAAGAGAAGAAATTTAATATTCTCTCCATTGTTTGGATGTGACAAAAAGAAGATAGGAATTAGAATTTATTTGAATAGTCATACCCTTCATAAATGAGTTTTGTTGAAATGTGAAGGATAGAATACTAAATTCAAAGTTAACTTATTTTGTTTCTCTCCATTTACCTTGATTTCCTTCCAAATTGAAAGGAAATAAAAAGTGACTTTTGAGGATAGTTGAGAAATTTAATTTCACTTCATTTCTCTTCCTCTTTTCTGTTCAGTGTGCAAACAAAGGAAATCAGAATAATTTTTGAGTGGAAGTATACATCAAGATGTTCTCTTCTTGTAGTTTGAGTTCCAAGAGGTTGAATGTCATTCTAGTCATGCATCTTGGATAGGTTGAATGCCATTCTAGTGATGCATCTTGTAGTTTGAGTTCCAAGATGTTCTCTTTTCTGCTCAATAACTAATGAGCTGACATTGCAAAGAGGATTGCAACTCATTGAGTTCCTCTTTAGCTTTTAGAAGCAGGCTCTCCAGTGGAGGCTGTGGAGTTAACATGCTGGCTGCTGATAAAATAACCAAATCAAGATGAGATGTTATGGCTATTAGAGATGTTGCTGGACTTGACTATAGAAACATTAAGTCCAGACACTTTAAATCCTCCGAGTACAAGGGCCATACATCTAGACGCTTGTAGTATTATAGTCAATTGTGGGAAAGTTGGAAAATTGATGGTGGGCACCTAGAATGTTATGCTGGAATGATTTGGTAATGGAAAAAAGCAAAGTGAACGTTGATTTTTACCCACATCAGAAGTAACATATATTTTTACTTTTTTAATCAAATCATTTAGAAATGAAGTGACATGCTTGGTTTTATTAGTAAGGATTGTGATGATCACTAATCATGCCCTGACATCTTATCTGCAGGTTCTATGTAGCTGAGGTTCTTCTTGCTCTGGAATATCTGCATATGCTTGGAATTGTTTACCGTGACCTTAAGCCAGAAAATGTTCTTGTCCGTGAAGATGGACACATAATGCTTTCCGACTTCGACCTTTCCCTCCGCTGTGCAGTGAGCCCAACATTAGTAAAGTGTTCAGCACCTGAAGGTGATCCCTTACGAAGGAACCCAGCTTATTGTGTTCAACCAGCTTGCATCGAGCCATCTTGTATCCAGCCATCATGTGTAGCCCCTACAACATGTTTTTCCCCGCGACTCTTTCTAAGCAAATCCAAGAAAGACCGAAAACCGAAGAATGAAATGGGGAACCAAGTCACTCCATTGCCAGAGCTTATTGCAGAACCAACTGATGCTCGCTCAATGTCCTTTGTAGGGACACATGAATACCTGGCCCCTGAAATCATCAAAGGCGAAGGGCATGGAAGTGCTGTAGATTGGTGGACTTTCGGTATCTTTCTGTATGAATTACTGTTTGGTAAAACTCCTTTCAAAGGATCTGGCAACAGGGCCACCTTGTTCAATGTAGTGGGTCAGCCATTGCGATTTCCTGAGTCGCCTGTTGTCAGCTTCTCAGCAAGGGATTTGATAAGGGGGTTACTGGTGAAAGAACCACAGCATAGGTTGGCATCTAAACGAGGAGCTACAGAGATCAAACAACATCCTTTCTTTGAAGGTGTAAATTGGGCATTGATTCGTTGCGCAAGCCCACCTGAGATCCCTAAGCCGCCTGAGATAGAGCAAATTCCAGCTCCACCATCAACAAGTGGTAAAGGTGTACCTGCTTCTACTCCTGAGCAAAATAATTATCTGGAGTTTGATTTCTTTTAGATGCCTTTGAAACTGATTTTCTATTTGTTTTCTTCTTTTTGTTACTTTTTCACCTTTCTTGCACTACAGCCAATATGTAGAGTCTCTAGAACATTGAAGTTGTGGAAAGTAGGTTCTTTTTTTTTTTCAATTGATAGTAGTCATATGTTCAATGTTGCTTTTAAACATTTTCCATAACTCTTGTATTGAAGGAAGTTGAATATCTGAAAATTGTGAATGCTCTCAATGTACAACTTGGATTTGGTTTCTTAAGGCTAATACAGAATGCTGCTATTTGATACACAAGAGAACTCAATCCAAATTACACAGAACTTTTTATCAGTGTTCTGCATCTTGTAGTCAAATTGTGTGATTCTGAGGAGAAATTGTCCCTTGCAAAAGCAGATTATTTTGTTCATTTCTTTTTTTAAAATTCTTCCCTTGTTGGTTCATTCATTAACTTGTCCTCTCATTTTTAGTTCTGCATGGCTTGTCATCATATGCAGTTGACAGGACCTGTGCAAAATACATTTGATTTTTTTTTTCCATTTAATCTTTCAGTATTCGGTGACCACATGAATTTCGACTATTTCATGATTCAAGTTGAGTGGACTCTGTTAGAGAGCGAAATTCTTCCAGCACATGTTTTTTCATATATATAAAACTTAAATTAAGTATTATATAAGAAATTTTAAATTTTTACTTGGTACTACACTTGAAAACTTTAAAACCAAAGACAATTCCATGGAAGAATTGAAATTCTTTCTTACAAATGTATTGTCTAGTGCAAAAGGTTGAATTTCAGAATCAGATTGAATCCAATCAGCTAAAAGATTGAAAAGCATCTATGCATGAATATATGAATGGTATATCCTATCCTACTGGCCACCAAAATTCTATCATTTTATTGTTCTTGTTCCTTTCTTTGTTATTATTTTTTTAAAATGGGAATATGTGGTGGAGGCAAATTGTAATTATTAACAATTGTTTTTCTTATTAAAGAAAAAAAAATTCAAGGCTAAAATTCTCCCACATACTAAAAGAAAATTATAATATTCTACAAATCAAACATATTTTTTAATGAAAAAAGATGGTTAACCTCGGATAAAACTGATTAATTACTCATAAAATCAACAAATTCTTATCATCTTCAGTATTTTAACAACACCAGTAGGGTCTTATCATGGTCCATATTCAAATGAACATTACATTTACAAAAGAAATTGCAAGATTATATATGAAATAAATAATAATCTCTTGCATTCATAATTAAATTTAAGATTATAATAGATTCGAGCTCTATCGAACTGTTCATAAATTATTTAAAATTTAATTTGATAAAAAAATTATTCGAATTTGTATATCGAAAATCATCTAATAAATAAATCAAATTTAAGTTATGCAAAGTTTACAATGTTATCAGAGAACTCAACAATTTACCAAAATGTGTATGCTTTTGCATTACAAATTAAAAAAGTATTATTATGTTGTAATCTTTCAACAATTAATTAGATTATTTTATGAATATATAACAGATAACATGATACAACATAAATTAAACTAAAGAAAGTGGATGTGAATGTCATGATCATAATTCTACTTTGACAAATTTTACATTGGCCATTGCCAAAGGCCAATTCTTCTTTATGCCTCCACTACTATCATTCACACCTTTTTCTTTTTCTTTTTCTTCTATTTCTTTTAACCAAAATCAACAGTAGGCTAATGCTATGCATGCAAAATAATTAATTTATTAGGAGGAGAATTATGTATCCTTTTTTAATCTATCTTTGGTGCTTTAGTTTTCTTTTTTTACCAGATTTAAGTAACTAAAATTCAATCAATTTTGTAAGAGTATCAAATAATATTATATTTGCAATTCTTATAGGAAATTGAGGGTGATAAAGATGGAACATTTTCTTCCATGATGGGATATGATTTTCTTTTTTCTTCTCTTTTTTTTTAACACATGATGAGATATATTTTCTTTCAATAATGGAGAGATTCCTCTCTTATCAAATTTTCTTTAATGGTTGGCTGTTTCATCAAGCCAAGAGAGAAATATTATGTTGTATTATTTAAGCATCTTTTCTATAATTTATATTTTTTCTAATCATAAATTGCATTACAGAGCCATTGTGTAATAGTGAAACTTTGTCTTCTATATATATATATATATATAAACAGTAATATATGTGTTTATAGTTTTAATTTTTTTTTATTTGATATAACATATTTTTATTAATTATATGTAATTAAAATTTTAAAAATAAATTTAAATTATTATAGATCAAATGAGTTAATGAGATGTATAATACAAAATTCTTGCTTTAAGAATAATTAATATGCAATTATTTAACTGAAAATTAGTTAATGTGAACACTCTTGTTATATTTATTTGCTTTTGGTATAAGCATTGTGTCCCATCAAATGGTCTAATCCAATGAACCTTCTCATACCTAATTAAGCAGAACTAATTTCCTCTAAATGGGATTTAAGTATGATAATAAATGTCGAATGATCAAAGCTTAACATGCTCCAAAATGTTCAATTAAATATGTAAACATATAAAAATGGATAAAGTTTGTAATAAGTATACTAGAAAAAAAAATATATGTATTTCGGTTAATGCTTCATCATCCAATTACCAAAAAACCATAGATGAATTGAATTGTAAATTTTTTTTAAAAAAAAATTATGTATAAAAATGTCAAAATTAAAAATATATGATTAAATTATAAAAAAATTAAAGTATATGTTTTTTTTAAAAAAAAAATCAAGCAGAAGATTATACCTTTGTCCACTGATCATATATATATATACGCGCATTGCAGCCCAGATGGGATCTTGTTCTCAATTATTATATAGCTGGTTTCGTCCTTAGACTAATATATATTTTTTAAAACTATTATGAATTGTCATTGGACTAATAATTTTTTTTAAAAAAAGATAAATTTATACAGTTATGCACACATTTCTCAATGAAAAAGCTGTACAAATATCTACATTCAAATAATTATTAACTAATGATTTACTGATTGAACAGAATTCAAAATTATTAACTAATGTTGTTTTTTTTTACTTTTAATTTTAAGATTTTAAAAAGAAATAGTTGGTTGGTTGTGATATTTTGCAAGTTTTAATGTTGTTTGTTATTTTAATTTTTTTAAAGTTTAATATTATTTTCTATAATTTTAAAAAATAGATTTCAAAATTGTCATTGTTTAATATATATTTTTTCTAGAAAAAAATAATGATGAAAAATGAAAAAAATTACATGGCTGTATATATCATTTTTCAAAAATTTACATATAAAAAATGATGATGAAAATGAAAAAATCACATGGTTTTTGTGAACTACTATTATGCCATAGGTGATGGCTCACATGGGAACATTCTTGGCACCTTGAGATGTGTTCCAAATTATAAACAAGAGAAATAGTGCAACTCCAACCCACAAACTTTAGAATCTATTCCCATCTTTGAAGAAATTATAATATAAGTGAACAATGCCAAAAGAATTGGATATATATATATATATATATATATATATATGTGTGTGTGTTGTGATAGATCTATAGAGTTAGGAATCACAACCAAAATTTTAACTTTTCTTTTGGTGTAGTTGACATTTCAAAGTGGATGCCAATCATTTGTTTGTTTATAGAACATATTTGTAGAAAAATATTAACATGTGGAAATCAATTATATTTGATGTAGGCGAATGCCTTGCCCCATTGAAATTGCCATCCTTCTTTTGATTCTTTGTTCAAGGAACTAAAAGAGTTAGTAAAAAAACATAAAAATAATCTAAAGATAAATTACTAACATTAGTTAGATTTATAATCTTTAGATTTGCATAACTTATTAAGAATAAAGGCATTGATTTCATAATGCACGCATACTTTTAAGACCACAAATTTAAATTTTGAAACACTTAATCAAATATTTATTAAATTTATAAATACATATCATATATTCACATGTCCAATATTTACAAATATATTTAATTTTTTTCATAAAAATTAAAATTATCAAGATTATAAATAAAATATGTGTTAGACATAATATATATGCAACCACCTGTATTTATATGCATTTATCATTTTATCTTTTATATTTCCAACTTTATCGTATAAACACCTCAACTTGTCTATAGTCTATCATATAAATATATGTACTTGCATGAATTTGTTATTTTACCCCCTATATTTGCATAAATTTTTCACTTTATGATTATGTGTATGTTGATGTGTCATCCTATGTGTCTTGCCAATAGTGCAAACATATGTTTATTTAATAGGCTATAGATAATTGAGGTATTAATTTGGTAAAACTAGAAATACATGAAACAAAATGACAAATCAAATAAATAAATGTGGCAACATATGTAATATGTCTATCTTTAATTTAGATCCTATAAGATTATTATCACCTCTAATTGTTTTAAACCAATAATAAAAGAATGTATTATGTTTGTTCAAATAAAAATTTGTTGTGTCAAATAACTTTTACTAAACATTCCTTAAGTGGAGGAGATATTTGGTCAAAATATGTTTAAAGGGCTATTGAAATAGTCTAAATTAAACAGCCATGCCCATGCTAGTTGAACAATATAATTAAGGGTGTTTTGACTCGTACAAACCATGAGAAGAAGGGTCAATTGTTTCTGCTATTAACAAAATAAGAAGAAAAATATAAGGGCTAACTATCAAGTTTATGATATATTTTTTTCCTTTTATAAAGTCAAAGATTTTCACTTTTTAGTTAATTTTGTCTACTAATTATTAGTTATCAACCATTAAAAAAAAAAAAAGAAAGATCAAGAGGAAGATGAAAGGAAATTAACACCATTGATTGAGGACATAAATGACCCACATGGATTCATCAATAAAAGGTCTCACATCATCACATCAAAGTCTTCCAATTTGGTCCCCACTATTCATCTTTTTATTGAAAATTTTTAAGATACCTCACATGATAAGTTTTTGGTTTTTGAGAATACCTCGCATGATAAGTTAGAATTTCTTTATTAATTATTTTATTTTTAAATTTGGTAAGACACAAAAGCTAAGTTGGTAATTTCTTTATTGATTTCTTTTTGTTTTGTTTTGTTTTTTTTTTTTTAAGAGCAACAAATCTGCAGCACCATATTATTTTTATAAAAGGCACTTGCTAAAGAACTATAAACATGTGTAGGATGTAAATATTCAATTATAGACATGAAATAACTTTTGGAACCACATTTCACATCTACTTAATAATTTATGGGATAAAGAGATTCCAATATCAAGTGAAGGTTTATTATTATTATTATTATTATTATTTCTTTTTGAACAACACAAGTGAAGGGCTTGAATTGGTTTTGTGCATGTCACTTGCATTTTTTTTTTTTTGAATAAATGCATAAAATCACTTTCCTAATTTTTCTTCAAAATAGATGTATAAATTTATGTATTTTATAAAAATTTCATTTTATAGCAAAATAAAATTGTAATTTGTCAATGATTACTTTTACATAATTGAGATAAATTAAAAAGAAGTAAACAAAAAAAAAAAAAGCAACCATAGAGAACTACAATTATAATTTTATGATAATGATCTAATGGTTATTTTACTATAAGAGAAGCATCATATGTGAGGTTTAAATTCTATTATTATTAATTTATTAAATTCATATTTATCAAATTCTAAAATAGAAAACTGTATCTTATTAAACAATTTTCGATGCATAGATCGTCTTACCTCTCAATTAATTAACTTCATCTTTAAAACGACATGCTTAACACAAAGTAATAATCCTAATAACCAAATCGTAAATTTTTACCCATGATTTTTTGTATGGATCATATAATTTTCACTATTTATTTAAAGCATGCATTTAAGGAGTCTTTCTCAAAAATAAACTATCAAGAAAAATCATAAAATGTTATAAAATCAAAATTTTTATGATTGATGCAATAAATATTCAAGGAATATAATTTTATATTAAAAAATCATTTATTTATGCAAAAAATATATACTTAAAATAAAAATTTTGTATCTTTGTAGAAGTTCTCTTAGTATATATGTGGGAATCCACTAATTGACAAAAATAAGATGAATCAAATATCAAATGGCTTTAAATGTGACATCCATTGATGAGTAAAGTTTTGATAAGATCCCCAAAACATAATCAAATATTAATATGAGCTTTTTAAAAAAAAATCAAATATGGTAATTATTTGTAAGATGCACAACTGTAATTGCAGGAAAAGTTTCTAAAAACAATAATGTTTATTAACGCTCCATTTGTTTTCAAAATTATTCTGTTTTTAGGAAAATTATATTTGAGTTTTTTTTTTTTTTTTCCAAATGAATGCATCATTGAAAAAATTTAATTACTTTTCAGTAAAAATAAAATTTTAAATATTTACTTATTTAAAGGTAAATATATTTTAATTTATTACTAATATAAAATAAAATTATAAAAAATTAAAAATTTTCTGGATCAGTTTGTTAGGTGGTTAAAATTTTTAAATTTTATTATTTAATTCTTTTAATATTAGTTAGTATTCACTTATAATTTTTTATTTATATAAGTTTATATAATTTTGAAAATAATTATTCATTTGAAAAAATAAATTTATTTTTCTGAAAATTAATTATATAAAAATATTTTAAAAGTGATTTATGATTAAAATCAATATATATATATATATATTAAAATTACCATATAATATTATAACTAACTATTCTGTTGAATTTTTTTTTTTAAAAAAATACAACCCAAAACAGTAACACTCTTTTCATTTGATTTTTAAACAATAAAAAATCTCTTCCTTTTTTGTTTTCAAAAAAAAAAAATCGCTTCCTTTTTTTCTTTAATTATTATTATTTTTTTAACTTGTTCTTCTCCTATTTTATTACCAAGTTTCATTGAATTCACATAAAATAAGAAAACAAACCCAGATTTCAAGAAAAGGCCATCTCTCTGTAGAGGTCTTCTCTTCTCTCTCATTTGCTTCAAATTTGCTCACTTCAATTCTTGAAGGCCAAAGTGAGGTTAAAATAAACCAAAAAGACACCAGCTTTGTATCTATTTATTTATTTTTTTAATACTAAGTCTTTGAAGCTAAAAATAAGCAGTTCTTGTTCTGCAACTTCAAATAAAAAGAGAAAAAGAAGAAATGGGTGTTGCTAATCAAGAAGCAATCAAGCAGTTTCAGTCTTTAATGGAGCAAAGTCAGCTCTCAAAACCCAGTTTACATTTTTTTAAAAGAATTTTCTTTTCACTTAATTTTCTAGTTTTGCACCAATAATACTAACAAAGTTTTTACCTTTGTTTCTTTATTTTCTTTTGGGTGATAATCTAACAGTAGATGAGCCATTGAAGAACACATTTCAGGTTAGTTTACTCTTTCTCTTAGCTGTTGGTTGATCTGCTTTCCATCTGGACGCTGAAAAAGAAAGAATCTGTCTTTTTTTTTTTGAAAGAATTTGAGATTTGAAGAGATTTGAGGATTGAGCTCAGCTTATAGTTGCTGAATTTAGTTTAGCGCCAACATTTTTTTTTTGGCCTTAATTAGCTATGCAATGAACAAAACCACATGAAAGCATTGATCCTTTTTTTTTCTTTGGAGGGGGAATGAAGTGGTTGTGTGGAGATGGAATTTGATCTAGGCTTGTAATGTTATGTTTTGTTTCTATTGCTTTAGCTTATCGCTGGGTCTGATCTATGTGTTTTTGATGTTTATTTTTTACTTCTCAAGAGGTGAAGTATATCATTGTCAAATTGCATCCTTTTGATTCTCTGACTTCCATGATTCTAAGGTTTACTAAAAGAATGATGCTTGCTTGTTGATTTCCAATGCATCAATTTGTTTGATCTGTCTAGTTACTGACTTATTGTTAATACTTGGATTAATTAATCTGGAATTTTTTGTGGACTTGTATAGTTCCTTTCTAGTTAAAAATTTCAATTTGTTTTTGAGGTGGAGAACAAGTTGGAATCTTTGTGGTTTACTTTGAATTAGATTTTAATGCAATGTTGTGTTAGAATTCATCAAATGCTAGGGTTTTGCTTGGTCATAAAGGCTTTAGGAGCATAGAGCATAGGGTTTTACTTTGAATTTGTCACTGGCATTTGAGAAATTTTGGCATTAATGTTAACTTAACTTTCAAGTTGGGTGACGCATTATGTCATGATAGAAAAAAAAAATTGTGTACAGTTGTGAGAATTCCTTTCGAGTTTTCTCATATGATGGTCATTTTGAGTCTGCTGGCAAGTGGTTTATTCTACAACTTAATGACAAATGAAAATCTTCAGACTGATTGACATTATTTGCTATTCTTGTTCCTTCGCCTTTTTCCTATTGCATTTTGAGTGTTATGTTTGGCGATGTGTTGTTGGCTTGTTGCTTAGATACTCTTTATGTGGATTCTTATGGGGTACAAAAAACAAAAGTTAACATAAAGTTTGTTCTCTGATCTCCAGAACGTGCACCAGGGTTGTCCAAGTGACACATTGGTGCGATTTCTGAAAGCAAGAGACTGGAATGTTGTTAAGGCCCATAAAATGGTTAGATATGTCCTAACACCATAAGCTTTTACTATGCAGTCTTTTATCATTGGCTTCTTACTCTTTTCCGTTATTGCCTTGTTCCAGTTGATTGATTGTCTAGAATGGAGAATACAAAATGAGATCGACAAAATACTGACGGTGAGATTTTTTGGTATTTAAATCTTAGCTTGATTCTACATTTTGTACATTATTGTACCATTATTTGTCTATTTAATGTTTGTCCATGACTTGAATATAACAAAATCAGCCTCTTGAATTCTATTTGGAATTTGGAATCCTATAGCAGAGAAATGAGCATGTTCATTTTTCTGAAACTTCGTAGCACTTCAGTTTACCCCTAGGAAGAAGGTATGCACTATAGCACAACTTCAATGATCCTAATGGAAGTGATTATGGGACCAGCCCATAGGCACAACATAATTAAGAAATTAAGCTACTAATTTAATTAATCTAATGGATCAGAACGTCAAAACACAGAAGTAAACATGCAGTAGGTTGTCTGTGCAGATACTTGCACAATCACCTACAACCTTTTTTCTCTGTACTCCAGGTAATGATAAGGTTTGACTTTTTTGCAAGCAAAAACAGCCATAGTCAGTCGGATGTTTAGGGTATCTAGATTTGCATTACACTTTTACCATAATCTGATGAAACCTGATTTCTGTCCAAGTTATGCATTTCTAGTAAAATGAGGTCTCATGCATTCTTATTCTGGAGATTTGTGATGGCCAGTAGCCACATTGGTGAAACAACATTGTGTTTATTGTGTTGAATAATAAGTGTTGCCAATTTTGTCATCCTTGCACAGAAACCGATCATGCCTACTGACTTGTATAGAGCAATTCGAGATTCTCAGCTTGTGGGATTATCAGGTTACTCTAAAGAGGTATGCTCAAGTTATTTGAAGTTAACCTTGCCAGCCTGCCCAAGAGAGGGCTGATGATTAAAGTCCCTTTTTCTAAGAAATTTTGCTCCCTCAGGATTTCCTGAGTGGAAATTCTTGTTATCCTCATAGTAAAGGCATTTGGTGCGACAATTATGATTATGATCCCAAATCTAATGTTCATCCTTTTCTTTTGTTGAATTTTCCAGGGTTTTCCTGTCATTGCAATTGGTGCTGGACTCAGCACATATGATAAAGCATCTGTAAGGATTGTATAACCTTATTGTGTGTTGATTATATTTAAATTTGAAAGTTAGAACTGGCATAAATTTTCTAGATACAAATTTTAATGGATTGGGATAATGTGCTAGATGCATGCTTGGAGGTTGTTTGTTTTTCTTCTGGTGTTTTTGAGTGAATGAGAGGGGAACTTTCTGATGGTTGTAGTTGAAGGACAAGGTCCACAAGGATGCTTGATTATATATATCCGTTGGTCTCTGGACAGTCAATTATCCTCTATGTATTTCGTGTACACAATGTCCAATAATAATCTGATATCTATTTATTTCTTTTTATTTTAGGTGCATTACTATGTGCAGTCACATATTCAAATGAATGAATATAGAGATCGAGTAGTGTTGGTGAGTATAGAATCTACTAGCTTAAGATGTTCAATCAGCTTTCTGATTTGTCATATAACTTTCTTTTTTGTTCTTGTAGCCTTCTGCAACCAAGAAGTATGGGCGGCATATTAGTACTTGCATCAAAGTTTTAGATATGACTGGCTTAAAGCTTTCAGCATTAAATCAAATAAAGGTGTGCATTCAGTAACATCTAAATTCTCATCTATCTTTTTTTATCAGTAAAGATGATGTTTGATAAAAGCCATCAACAATTACATGATTTCATTGACCTCCTACTAACCTAGATGAAATTGAACACTTTGTCTTTTCAATTATAGATTTCTGTAATGAGGATGTGTGCATGTGACATTTTGTTGCATTTATTGTATCAAGGAACAAATAATCTTGTTCAGTTTTTAATTATCTTCCTAAAACCTATGTTCTGACCTTTTTATATTTAATCGCAGTTATTGACTGTTATATCTACGATTGATGATTTAAACTATCCAGAAAAGACTGAGACCTACTATGTTGTCAATGCTCCATACATATTTTCAGCATGTTGGAAGGTTTGGGGTTTTTCTCTCTAGTGAAAACATTTTTTAAATGGAATGCATGTTATGTCAAACACCTCAAATATGTTGTAATACACGCTGGCAGGTTGTAAAGCCTCTTCTACAAGAAAGAACAAGGAGGAAAATTCAGGTTTTGCAAGGCTGTGGAAGAGATGAATTGTTAAAGGCAAGGCTCTCCTTTTAAACTCTTTCCTAAGCATGCTCTTCTTTACACTAAAACATCTATAAATATGAAACATCTACAACTTGAAAGTACATTTTGCTTGGTTGAATGTTACCAAGTATGATTGTGTACTTTTTTTTTTTTTTGATGAAAGATGGTTGTGTTATTCTACTGAAGTACAAGAAAAGTCTCTGTTGAGCAAGGCTGCAAGTACCTTGATATAATGTTGCTGAATTACCCAATTATCTTTGTAGTCTACTTCAAATCAACAAGATATCCTTTGCATGATCAATTGTAAATTTGCATCCTAAAACCTATTCCTTGACCATCCAACTAATCTATCTTCTTAGAGGACAACCATTTTGTCATATGGCATTCTCTGTGGCCAAGACCAACTGCAGTACTGCACTATACTTCTACTAGTCAATGTCCTTGATTTTCTGTTACTTTATATTTTCATCGTAAAGTAGTTTATCTTCATGTTTTCCATGATGACTTCCACTGTAATTATTTCATTTCTTTTTCTCATGGTGGGATTCTAGCTATTTAAGAACGCTGATCACATCCATTTCCTCCATAGTCTCAAGTAACCAGAAGTCTGACTCTTGTTAATTTCTTGTTTCTATGCAGATTATGGATTATTCATCCCTTCCACATTTTTGTAGAAAAGAAGGTTCTGGATCATCTCATCGTACAGGAAATGGAACTTCTGATAATTGTTTCTCCTTGGATCATGACTTCCATCAACAGCTATATAATTATATCAAGCAGCAAGCTTCCCTTGTAGAATCTATTGGACCAATTAAGCAAGGGTCAGTCCATGTGGAAATCCCTGAGCGAGACCCAGAAGGTGCCAAGATTGCCAAGACAATAGAATCTGAGCTCCACAAGTTTGGGGAACTCTCTAACTCATTTAATGGCCTTACGGTTAATGGCCACTGAAAACTAGACAATAACAAATTCAAATCCTTGCTGATACCACACCAGACTCAGATCTTGGTGGCTGATTCATTCCTTACTGCTTTGGAGGAAGTCTTTGTATTTCAGTTACCGAATATATTAGAGCTTTGTTTGCATCAGCTCAATGCAGATTTAGCAACGAAAAAAAAAAGCTAATATTTTGTAGATTGATATGACCATCTTGGCGTGGATGATTACAACTTTGGCACTGTATGATCTTTCTGCAATGATGCTAGAGTAACAGTAGTCCTTTATCTGTTATCTCAGAAGCTATTGCCGGTAGCTGTTGTCTCATGCCAACTGCTGTATTCAATGTCACTAATGTATATTGCCTGGCTCAGACCATGTAACAAGCTTTAATTGCTTCTTTGGTGATAAAAAGTGCAATGATTTACAGAGAAAAATCGAACCCTTGGTGTAAAATTTCAATGAGAGGCAACTTTGTATAAAAGCCACGTGAGATGAGAAACCACTTACTTGAATGGATCCATTTTATGTTTACAGGTTCATCATCTTTTGAGTTGTTTATAACAAGTATTTTAGCAAAGAAAAGGCTAAGAATACTAGAGGATTGTTTAAGATTACATGTTAACGCACTAATAATTTACGTTATGATAAATATGACATCACTAAATGAAATAATTTTGCCAATGTTAACATAAATATGGTGATTGAACTGATAATAAAAGTTGGAGTAAGCAACATTGTAATCACACTTTTAATTTGGAAACTACAGCTACCAAAATTGGTAGTAGGGTTGGCTCCTCAAAAAACAAAGTACATAGCACCTTTTAATTAAAACCTAAATGACTAATTTGAGATTAGTGAAAAGATAGCCATAGATTGATTATATGCACAATTACAAACTTCCAAGTTTCAAGAACAAAGAGAAATATAAATTTATTTCACATTACCTTTGCACACATTAGATATAAGGAATTGGTACACCAATCTTGCCAGCAGTGCGTTCAAGGAGAAAATACAACAATCCACACACTAGATTTTGAAGTTCTATCTTGACTGTTTGTAGCAGTTGTAGGCAACAGCGACCGACACTGCTGCGCAGACAACAGCAAGAGCTGCATATGTGTCTTCGCGCTCCCAGCTCTCAAACCATGTTGGCATAGCACAAACCCTACGTGTAGATGTACCTTTCCCGCTGTTAGTCCGAGATGGTAGTCTCTTGCTGCTCTTCTTCTCGGGGGACACCTTTACACCCTTACTATTGGCATCGGGAATCTCTTCATGTTTTGGGACAGGATTTTGGCAGCAAGAAGATTTTCCATTCTGCTGGCAACACCCCTTAACTTCTACTTCAGACCTTAATGCAGCAGCGCTTGCTTCATCTACCTGTGTTTGTTTTAGCTCCTTACTGTCTTTTCCTGCATTCATCTTGCCATTTAGTTGGAGCCTTAGTTCTTGGGATTTGATCTGTTCTTCTTCAGAGAAACCCATTTGGCCTCTGAAACCAGAATTCAGATGTTGCATTAAAATGGAGGCATATGTTATCAAGCATGTAATCAGGATTTTGATTATAAAAAAAAAGCACGCATGCAGAACCAACATTGATGAACAAAAAAGACGACAATTTGGAACAATACACACAATATAGGCAGAATTGACATAGTCACATATATCAACTTGTTCGTAGTTCAATAGGCAATTCCCATGTCCAATTACCGAGATTCATCATAATTGAACCCAAGAAGAGTTTACAAATTCTATTGGGGTCAATAGACCCAAGGTCCTTGAATTTATCATCAGTCACCACAATCAGCTGTTTTACCAGAATATAAGAATAACACGAGAAAAATTAAGAACTACCTCAAGAAATAGCTTAAACATTAAAAAAAAAAAAAATTAGAATTACCTCCATAGCCAGTCTACAATCTCTCCTTTTACAATATGCTGCTCAAGAAACATGGGTACATCATCTGGGGAAACATATCCATACCTGTAAGATTTTTAAAAAAATTTTTTCTTAGAAATGCTTAAATATCTGAAAAGCAATTTATGATATTGCAAATACGAAAATAAATAAATAAACGATAAATTCAAAGGCATGAGCAAGTGAAAACACAAATAGAACTGCCACTTACCAGTGTCCAGTGGTAACTCCATTAATACTTGATCCAAATATTATGATATGTCCCGCATACTTATGTCCCCCTATGTGAGAGCATGGGCTAACAGATACTTTACCATGAAGTCCATGTAGTTCTATCTCTTCTTTGAATTTACTAACCAAAGCAGGTCCACAAACACCACAGCGACGATCTCGGGATCCATGAGAACATACAAATATATAAGAACCCTTTAGGGTTTCTGGAGTTCCAGGCAGCCATTCACCTTCCTTTACCAGCACTTCCTCGACAAATGTGTCCACATCAAAATGTGTCAATCTCCTGCATCCTTAACAAGGGTCAAAATCTTAAAGTGGAAATATATAATTAAAGAAGAAAATCTAGAACCACAAAGAGCTATTAATTGACCTGTATCTGACCATGTCTGGGAAGATCAATACATCTCCATTCGAGGTCTCTGTTCCATCATGCCCCTCACATATTGTTAAGCGAGTCTAGATGTCAAAAATTGGCAAAATGAAGAAAATTATTTAGCATATCCATCGATTTACTTATTTTAAGAAAAGAACAAAGTAAAAAGTTTATTCTCAGCCTGCGTAAAATAACCACGTATATGTGCATACATACACACCTATATCCACATGGATGATCACATCAATTGCATTTACATTATACTCAAGTAATGAACTACAAATGGCAGCTGTGTTCGTGGGCCAACAAAAAGCAATGCCAAAATAAATAAATCACTATGTAAATATCCTTTTCAATATTAACTGATTTAATAGTTCCATAATTACTATCTTGTGATTTATGAGAAAAATGAAATAAGAACATATATGACCTATAGGCATATCTCCTAGTTATTTTTCTTCTAGATTCTCCCGAAACATGAATGCAGAATTGAATTTTCATTCCAACTAAGGCATCGTATCAGTATTTACAGTACTGATTACAAATGTTGGAAAAATTCATAAATGAAGGGCAAAGTTAAGAGTAATGAATGATACAATCATAAAAAGAAAACACAGCCATCTGTCAATCATTCATTTTCATAGAACTTCTCGTGGTGCATAAACCTGTTAATAAGTGCCTTTCACTCATGTGACAATTAAAATTATATATTTCTTTGATACTAGCAGGGACCATAAACTGATTTATCATATTTAATAGACGGAAGTATCTAAACAACTTCTCAATACATCTCTTGGTCTACCAAGATTGGGCCATAAAAAAAGGCACTGGAATGGTTACATGAATATGCTAAAGATAATTGCCCAAGTTTCTTTTCTGTGACTATAGTTACACAGGATAAATTTGGCATTTGTCAAAAAATAAATTGAAACCATAAAAAATAGCATAAAACGAAATTTATTGGCTATATCATAGCTGTTAAGATTAACAACTTCTCCTGCAATATAAGAATCAAAGATTCAACAATCTCAAGGGGAAAAAGAATTATCATTGTAGTAATTATGACCAAATGCCTCGCTCCAAGAATTTCCAAAACTATAGTGGTTATGTCTTATATGACAACTAAGCACCAATGGTCACACTCTACCTAACATCATCATTTTTACCTTTGCTGGATCACTTAAATGATAAGCAGCATCTCCAAGATTGAAATATTTTCTCCATTAACTTGGAAAAGAAAAGAAAAGATATGGCCTTTAGATAGTGAACAAATATGTCAATTTTGAAAAGGGTAAGCCGAAGCAGTTAAAGACATCATCTGAACCTGATCTTTCTTGCCAAAACATAAATCTCCATCCTATAGGCCTCTCAAGTTCTAACCTAAATTCAAAAACCTACTACAGCTTCCCATAATCAATATCGTTAAATGAGGTCAAAAATAAAGCCAACCCACAAGACAGAAAAAGTCCAGTTTGCAGAAGCAACATGTACCACAATTAACCTCTTTATCTTGCCTTCTAAATCATCATCAAAGAACAAGCAGTGCATAAAATACCAAAACACTTGTCAATTAACTAACACTAAGACCAAAAGCCACAAAAATCAAGACAGGCTGTATCACACCATTAATGACTCAAAAACATATTTCAGTTTAATAAATGTGAAAAAAACATGTGCCAAACTTTAGTCTCATAAATCCAAATTGGATAATTTCAAAAGCACAATTTCACAAGCTCCACTTTACTTAACTGAAGGCAAAACCAATTATACCATTAAAATCCATAAACTTGAAATCACCTGCCTGTAAATCATCCCTAAAATGTAATAACTCATTGCCACTTCTCAAACTCAGTCAATTCACAGACCACTAAATCCACATTCTAAATTAAGAACACTAGAGCCAACACCACATCAAAATGGAAGCCACAAATCACACACATTGAAATCACCCAAGGACTGAACTAGTCCACAAACAATCAAAGAAGTACCACTTCAATGCACCAAAATTACAACATACCATATAAAAAAAAAATTCTAAAAACACTCAAAAACCCAATTCAAATTCACTTGAAACAAAAGCTAGCCACAACCAAAGATTACAGTAAAAAATCACTAACAAATAAAACCTACTTCAATTTACTCAAAAAAACCACATAAAAATCAAGAATTTGAAAAAAAAAAAAAAAAAAAAAAAAAAGGAAAAACACCTCTTTCTTCATATCACCCTTCCTAGCCAAGACAGCAGCAGAGAGCAACCTGGGCAATCGATCAAACTCAGCAGCCTCAATTCTAGGAGGCCAAACAGAAGGATTTTTGTAGCACAAGAAAACATGGCGCTCATAAAACTGAACAGTCCCAGCCAAAGGGTGTTGTCTGAATTCAGGTCTAGAGAAGCCAAACTCAAGATCACTACTGCTACTAGCACTTTCAGTGAGAAAACTGGAATCGTTTTGAAAGCTATTGGAGGCACTGCCTAAGTGGGACCCAGATGGGTCAGGTGGGGGAACGGACAGGAAAGTAGTGTCAAGATGGTCAGAAACTGTAATTGGAGAAGAAGATGAAGATGGGTTGTTTGTATATGAAAGTGGGTCTTCTCTATTACTTGCCATTTTACCCCAAAAAAAAAAAATCACAAAGATCAGAGCTTTTTTCAGACAGAAATTCAGATTCAAAAAAATGATTTTTTTTTTTAAAAAAATTTGGGTTTTTGGAGATTCAAGTTCCAGTGGTATTGGAAGTGGAAGAGTGAAGATGTGCTTGGGAGTGTGATGTTTGTACAAAAGCTGTCTTTTTTTTTTCTTTGGTTTATTTTCAGTTTCTCATAGTTTTTCCTTTTTTTTTTTGTAGAAAATTTTCTCCGAAAAAATCTTTTACATTCTTAATAAAACTATATGATTATTTAGGCCTTAAACACATGTATAATACTTTTTTGGTTATGAAATAACATGTGTTTGTTGTATCAACATGGTTTTGATTGCCTTCATTCACTTTCTTATTCAGATGTCAAATTGCCAATGTTATGTAGTAATTGTAAATATGATAAAAAAAATTAAGAACTACCACTATAGTTATAAACAAAAAATTCAAAATTTAAAATTTTATATACTTCTTTCAATAAATAGAAATTAACTAGTTAGATTATAGTAAACAATCCTGAAATAAGAAAATATTTTTTAATTGTTTCAGTAATTAGATTAAAGTGATATAATGAATGAAACGAAAGAAAATATTAGAGATTTTTCAATAAGAAATAAAACATTCAATTATTTGAAATTTAGTCAACTTGAGTTAGAAGGGTACATATAATTTATTTTTCTTTTTTCATAATATAAAAAATTAAAGTATAATTTAATTAATTTAATTTTCATATTTATGTAGCGTAGTCAAATGCATATTGAGAAGAATGCATGATGGTGAAAATTGAAATTCCCTTTCTAAGAAAATTAAAAAAGGTAGAAGAAATTTTGAGTAAAAGGGTCAAATGTGTTGAGTTTATTCTAAAATAGGGCAAAAGGGGCATTTTAGCCCCCAACGTTTTGAGCTAGGAGCAAATAAGTCCTTCAACTTTTTTTTTGGCCAAAAAGCTGAGGGTTCCTGCAAAACTGAAGTTTTTGGCCCCTCTCAAATGACAGCCTCCTATTCAAAATTCACCCCGTTAAAACTAAGCTGACATGGCAGCCATGCAATGAAAGTGGGACCCACACCTGTTGCTTCAGCTTGTAACGTGAAGAAAGAAGTATATCCCTCTGCTATGGCCTCTGATTTCATCTCCCTCTTATCTCCTCTGCCTCTTATCTCCTCTGTTATTTCATCCTCCATTTATTTTTTGGAAAAAGGAAACAACTAATAGGAAGCTCTTAATCAACAAGAATGGCATCATCGTCGTCATCAAATAGAAGCTACTGTAGGCGAAGCAACGTGGAGCTAGATTACGAGGGACCTCCGAGGTACTATCAATGTGGATCAAAAGCTCCCAGATGGACATCGTGGACCGATGACAATCCAGGTCGAAGGTTCTACAGCTGCCCTAATTATGAGGTTAGTTAGTGTCTATGGTTAAGGTTGTAAGTTAATGAAATTGAAATTGTTATTAAAATTTGATGGTTTTTTGTTTTAGGGTAATGGCTGTGGATTCTTTCTTTGGCATGATGAGACAATTAATGACAGAGTTAGGGAAATAATAAATCAGCTGAAATTAGAGAATCGAATA
>CATIWO010718463.1:0-11055 GCA_949673435.1 Macaranga tanarius | reverse complement strand
TTTTTGGTAGTAAATAATTTTATAAAGAGTTTTATATATTTAGAAACTAATATTATTAATAAAATTTAAAATATTAGTAATAAACCAATCAAACCGAACTATAAATATATATAAAATTTTAGAATATAATAGAGTTCGGTTCGGTTCGGTTTTTATCTATTTTTTACTCTAAAAACCGAATTAATATTTTGTTTCGGTTCGGTTCAGTAATTCAGTTTTCGGTTATTTTTGCTCACCCCTACAGATGAGACGGGATACTCTTACATAAAACAATATAGATAAAAATAAAATAAAATAAAAAGGACAGAAAATAGTCTAATAGAACTGGGCAAGAGTATCATTCAGATGTTTGAAGCAACGAACAGCGCGTCACACTTATGAGAAGAATGCAAACTTAAGAAACAGTAGGTGCAGCATGAGATTGATGAACAATACAGCACTAACTTGATTGTTCAGGTTAATCAGAACATAAAATCCTTTATAGTAAAAGTTAAGCTATGTTTGGCAATGTATGCTGAAAGTAATCCACAGATGAAGCAATAACACAATCTACAAGGACAGGTAACCAAAAGTTGATATCTAGAGAAGGTGGAGATCAGATAATATAGTGTTAGTAGAGTCAAAAAAGAAAATATTTCCTCTCTGTTCCCACCCAACATCCCCTTTTCTATTAGTTTCCTCATTCTTCTCTTCAGAAAACAAACTGACATCATCTACTGCATATTATTCAGATAAGGCAGTGTTCATGTATGAGTTATGCACATGAGAATAACGTAACAGGTATACAAGAAAACCAATAAAATTTCAAGGCAAAAGAAGAGAGAATACTTACAGGAACTGAAACTATAAGAGGGTATAAATTCTTCTCCGTAAAACAAGTAACTTGATGTGGAGTTCCCTTCAGTGGAATCTAACAAAAAAATAGAACTTCTAATTGGTATATTGATAGCCACCATTAGTAGATACAAGTATACAATAGAGAATGGTTGGGGATGACAAGGACCTTTTGCACTGGCCAATAATTATCATAATTTGAGAATGTCGGCAGTCGACAAATCTTCAAATTGCCCTATGAGATAGGAACATGAAAATGAACTCACAAACTAAAGCATATACTACATTCTTCAAAACAAAAAACAGCCAGCGGTTAAAATCATCTTATTTCAAACCTGAGAAGTAACATAAATGAGCCCATGATTGCAATTGACATTGTGAAGAACAGTGAAGGCAAGAATAGATCCGTCACATAACTGCAAACAAGAAGTATATTTATGCAATTGGTGGAGACTGAGCAACAAAACAAAGGAAATTTTATATGCTAAAGAAAACTACTTTCAAAAAGTCTGATTTAATAAATAAGACATTAGAAAACATTTCTCACCTGTGGATGGACTCGTATTCGCTCTCTAAATACCATAAACCATGACGGCCTTGATCCGGAAAGGAAAAATCCTTGATGACCACTAATATTGTTGAAAATGGTAATCCTTTGGCACGGGTTCTCATTCGATGTTTCCTCCCTTATATAACTATCCAAGGGAATGCGGACAAATCTCAAGTTTCTAAGCCTTGAAGTGCTAATGCTGCCTAGACCAACAGGGTCTTGTGCAGAAACAGAATCCTCTATTTTAGAAGTAGCATCTGGAGCTTCAAACAGGTAAGCATGGTAACAGAAAACCGTTCCATCAGTCAATATTCCAAAAAGAAAGGGGCGACTATGATGTCCAGACCATCTCTGCATAGCCAACTCAACGACCTTCATATTGTGAGTACTTTCTTTCCTGGCAAGGCCAGCTGCTGGTTCAGCACTTTTGTTCATCATTTCCTGTGGACCTTTGGGTTCGTGTAGGTAAGTATCAGCAAGATGGGTTTTTCCAGACACAAATTTATCCACAGAGAACACACAATTGAAATTTGGCACATCAAATATTTCAAGTGTGCCACTCTCGTAACAAACAATACAATATATATCTCCCTGATCATGAGTTCCACCATCAGCACCATCTATGGCCTCACTAACACCAGTGGAAAGCCATGCATCTGTGCTTGCCTTCCGAAGCCAAGGCTCTGGTCCTTTATCATGATACAGTGTGCAGGCAGATACTGGTTTCTTGGAGTTTTCAAATGCCGATGGAGTATTTATGGAAACCGTGCAAGTAGAAGAATCTGCAAGTCCAAATTATTGATATGCGCAGTTAAATACAGAATACATAAGATCAGAATGCTCATTTTACATGCAACAGAGTTATTCATGACAAAATATACCACCAACAAGAAGCCGAATACTTCCATCAGTCATTCTTATTAACACATAAGGATCAGCAATGGAAACAGAAGACACCATGGGACTCTCAGAACCGGGTTCAGAGTTAGATGCTCCAATGCTTAAATCTTGAGTCATAAAGGAACCATCTAGAATTCGAGCACCGCGCTCAAAGACCTGGATAACTCGACGCCTGAGGAAAGAGGGGGGAAAGTGCATGAAGCAGAGATAAAGAGTTTTCATCTTCTATTAGGTTAGTTATCAAAAAGATTGCATAGTGCAACAGCCAAAATGCAACCTTACATTAAAAGAAAAGAGAGTACATATTAGCATGTAAAACCAAATATTTTATTTTCTGATTGAACAACATCAACAAACAAGTGCATATGCATGTAGAGTAAGAAGCAAACTTAAATCAATTGGAGAGGTAATTAAATGAAATTTTCCTTTAATGTAAGAATTTACTTTTAGCTTGCAAACGAGAGTCATGGACCATTTACAAATGCATAAGCCAAATGAAAAGAAGAAAAACAGTAAGCATATAAGCAAGCAAGCTCCATGAAAGAATTAATTCAAGCTGCTGAAAAGTTTGACATAGTCTAACCTGCCAAACAAATTGCCTGCAGCAACTGTCCTTCCTTGTACAAAATAGTCCACACTTTCAGTAACCTCCGACAAAAGATCAGCAGTTTCAAGTACCTATTTGTCATAGGAATTTAGCAAGCTGTTGCAGAATGGAAGAGTATAATGCCAACCAAGAAAGTGTCCACATTTCAAATGCAAATGAGATTTGAACTTGTAATATTTACCTTAGAGGAGAATATTTTATCCTCATAATAATTTTCCAAGGAATTCTATTCTAGATAAATTATTCTTTCAAATTAACTAATGAAATAGAATGGTATAACAAACATTAAGAGACTGAATTCAACTAAAAGAAATTTTAAAAATAAATGCCAAAAAGATACCAGTCTTCTGTCAAAAAGTGAAAAATCTGCAGGCTTAATATACGCTTACTTAGAATTCCACCATTGCTTAAAATTTTACTCATAATTCATGACAATGTGCCAGATATAAAGAGGGTTGAGAATTGGGAACTGGAATCCCTCTTGTATGACTGTAATAACCTTAATTTAATCATTTCTCAAGTGTCCTATTCCAAACAGAAAATTAAAATAGGAAGCTTCTTGATCATAAAGTAGCAGAACCACAACAATTGCTCATCATATATTACAATGACATCATAAAAAAAAAAAAAAAAAAGGTAAATAACACAACAAAGGTAGTTGAAGGAAAATTCACAAAATCCAAAGATAGCCCATAAATTTGCTAATACAAGTGAGAGAATACCATAGTGCGAGCCTCCATACTTATGATCAAATATGCATGATATTCATCATCAGCTGCTGCCATTTTAGATGAATCAACATTGTGACCGCGCGCATTTTTATGGTAAACAGTCCATATTCCTCTACAACCAGGGAGGTCCACCTGCAGATTGAAACAAATATACAAGAGAAAGTGCAATAATACTGTTAATTAAAAGGTCTGTATTACTGCCACCAGTGATAGATCAACAATGCGGAGACATAAATTTATGCATATAAATTTACAAAAATAGTCATGCATAACGATAACTTAATTTGATAATTGTGACAATAATATAATAGGAACGCCAACAACAAAACAAATTTCACATTAATTTTTTACGCAGTTCATTACATGATAAAGAAGTCATCCTTCATAGCAATGCTCAGAGTATGAACAAACCTCTGTAATCATTTCTGGACGAATTGATTGCCGAAGAACACAAAGAGCACCATTCTTTCCATGACCAGAACAGCATACCTGAATGAAGAATTCAAACAGTATAAGACCTCTTTACGAGAACTAGACTGCTAGAATTCAATCCTGAAATAGGCTAAGCTGTTTACACGGAAACTGTTTTTCAGATTTTCTGATGTCTGGTGCAACCATGGAAATTGTTTTCCTCTTGAGGAGAAAAAGGAAAGCATTTTCAGCAAGGTTTTGATTGACCAAAATCTCATTCAGTCAAATGGAAAATGCTATAATTGCCAGCTTTGCAACTTTCAATCAGCTAAAAACCTATTCCAATTGATTGAAACTTGCAATAAAGTATAGCAAAGCATTTTCCTCAAACGAATTATGTTCCACAAAAGAAACAGAGCATTAAGTAACATGAGCAAGTGGCAGCACCCAGACTTGTAATGCAGCCAACAACACATGATTAAGTCGAAATTACGATCTCTTAGCATTGTTTCACTTTCCTAAACCTATGATGATCTTATAAAATTAACACAGAGCTAAAAAAATCACAATCCAACAGGCCTAACTGACCAGGTCATAGTTGCTTTGTTTGGCAATTCCAGTTGCATTTGCATCATAGTTACTCCTCATACCATATGAGAAGTCTTTCAAAGGACCAACATTGATCAAAGAATCCCTCACTGCAAATGAGAAAGACTTCTGCATCTGGGAAGGCAACGATAAAAGGAAAGATAAAAGGTAAGTGTTACAAACAAAAGACAATTGGGAATCCAATTAATCTTGAAAATGAGAGAGAATAGAAGTAATTGTGTTAAACATAGCACTAAGGAAGCATAATCTAAGTACATAACAAAAGGAGGTTGTGAATGGGAGAGATATCAAAAAAACCTGCAACAAAAGCATTATAGAAAATTTTAAAAATGTCTGGACGCCAATGATAAAGGGTTCTTAACCATCAGTAACTGCAACTACAAGTTATTCCTCTCTCAGAGGCCCTTCCCTTTTGTTCCCTCAAAACTAACCAAAAGGTAGTGAGAGAAATCAGAAGTTCGTCTTACTAAGCCATACAACAAAATATTCTTTTCTAGATCATGGCTCTTCTTAACGCCATTCATCGGTGAATAACTGGAGAAGTCAGCTTCCACAAACTTTGCTTCCAATAAATGTGGCAACAAACGATACCTCATTTCAGCATTCCTATTTCAAATGAGATACTCCAACTTCCAATTCCAATAATACTCATTCCTTGCAAAAGACAAATTGCTAATCATTCTACCAATGATGATTGATAGGCCCTAGGGAGGAATAATTTACCATATAAAAAATGAAAAAAAAAAAAGCAGATTTGTCAGTTTCTAAATCATACATCCAAACACCAAGTTGCAGCAGTTGTAGACATTTTGTTCATATTTGTTAATACAAACATATTCTAATCCTCAACTCAAATAAAAATGTAGGCTGTGATCAAAACAAAAATTTTGTCATATCATATGATGTGGATTGAAATATTTTAGTTGAGGATGTTAGGTTCTGCGGAGCACAGACCCTCTGTGAGGAGAAGTTGATCTTATTCCTCCCTAATTCTACAAGATTCTACCTGAAAATACAAAGGGGAAATAAACTTAAACAACCTGTGCTGATTCTGTATTGTTAGCGGTTGAACCATACAAAGAAAGCTCCTCCCCGCTGACCATATCTTGCAAACCATCAGAAGGCGACCTCTTCAATCGCTTTGCTGAAGGAATATCACCTTCAATATCCCCAACCTGCAGCAACAGATTTTCCAGAGTTGAAAAAGAAATATCACATAAATACCAAAACGAATTGTTCTGAAATTCATAATCTCTACAACCTGAAAACATAAATGAAACAGATTTTTTTTTCAATGTTTATCAGCATGGAAATTGTTTCAAAAACAACACAAGTAACAATTTTTGGATTTTAAAATGATATTATAAACTATATAAACATTCTAGAGAGAAGTGGACGGCTTCCATGTTTACCTCCTCTTTCATACCAGATGACGCCATTGAAGATCCCAATCCATAACTAAATTGCACGAGCAAGCTGTCACCCAAACGACTTCCCAGGAAGAATAATGAATTCCCAATTGTTGTAATGTCCTATAAGAAGTTCCACAAATATTCAAGTAGAAAATGATCAAAATAAACGATGAAAGCAAAATAACAGATAGTTGCGGCACAAACAAGAAATATAACGCAAAGTCCAATGTTAACTAACCGAAGTAAGTACTGAAGCTTTAGACTTGGAAAGATCAAGCCTCTGCACAACTCTTCAAGGGCAAAGAGGAAAAACAATCAAATCATTAGCCATCCATGATGAAACTTATCTAATTCCATGACTAAACATAGAATATGAAACATTTGTAAAATCACAAATTCAAGCAATGAATATGTACTCCTTATATTAAAAGTAGGAAAATAAGTTTTTTTGGTATTTTACTTTGTTATAAATTTTTTTTTTCATTTGTGGAAGAGCCGAGTGACTCGAGAGCTTCACCTGTTTACATTAATTCTCCAGCACATCTTTAACTTCATCATGTTTATTCACAGTAATAAAATTTAAAAACTAAAAAAAAAAATCCAATGGGCATGCACATTGATCCAGGAGCTACATTCTAAATAAAAGATGAAACTGACTTGGAAAACAATCGTAGGTCACCAATCTCTTAAAACATTACAAGCTTGCTGGACAAAGAGGAATCATGAGTTATGTGACTTCCGTCAGTTAAGACGACGAATGATGTACAAGTGTGGCATTGGCAAGTGAAAATTTTCATAGTAATTTGTGGAAAAGTAGATCTAGGAAAATTTATAGACATCCAAATTTTTGAAACTGAGCATCTTCTCACGAGTCATTTTTTCATTCTATGAAACATTGTCCAATCGGTCTCATTCTAAATTCATAAACAGATCCTTGTACCAACATAACAATAACATAACATTCAATCCAGTCCTAAGTATAGGTTTATCAATGAAGCTTAACTTGCCTTTCTGAAAAAGCACCCTTTTAAAAATTGTTGCAAAAAATAATTTGAAATTGACAAATCATACCAAAAATTAGTAGCACCACAAAGTGCAAATCAGACCAAAAATTAGTAACAAGTCATCAGCTCTTACCCTTCAGCTAGAAAGATAATAGGAATCTTACTATGTTATATCAAAGATGGAAAACACCTACCTTCCATCATAAACAAGGGTCAGCAACAAAAGTTCCCCATTCTTTGCTGACAGTAAGGCTACATCATTTAGTAGCCAAGTTGCTTTGGCAGCATCAAGTTCCACACTGAAACTTGCTCTTGGCAGCTCTTGACTGGTGAGAGAATAAGAAAAGACATGAGCATAACAAAACAACCCAGCCTGATTTCAAACAGAGGCTGCATGCATGTGCACACACATGTGCAGGGATAGAGAAACGGACCTGCTGTCGATAGAAACAGCATAATTATTCAGGGCCAATGCACAAGTGGCTGACTGCACAAACAAAAGGTCAATAACAATATTATGCACATAGATAAATTATTTAAAAAATACAAACCAGAATGAATCCAAGAGTAGCTAGAAAATGCTGGTGCAGTTGAACTGCTAAATGCAATGGAATACGTCTACCTCACTGTGATAATGTATAGTGTTTGCACAAATCACAAGAACACCCCCAATTGGTGATGGCACTGCAAGCAGCTTGTAAGCATCATGTGGAAGATTCTGAAAAGAGAAACAGATACAAACATAATGTAAGAATAACATTTGCAAAATGCCCAATGTCCACTAAGATAAAGTGAGAAACTTTGTCATCCATTTTAACCCAAACCTGAAAGCCTAAAAAGTTTACCAGAGATTTGAAAGACTCATGACAGTTACAGAATCCAAGTTGATGTTTTGATATTTAACATTAACAAGCTGCAATATACTTTCTAATAATTACCAATTTAAACTAAATTCAACAGCCAAACTGAAGAAACTAACATCCTGTCAAAATTAAAGACCTTTCTTGTTGTATTAAGCTTTTTTCAGATAGGTTCCTTTTGGTTAACAACATACCATGACTGACCATATGAGGGTAGGCTGCTTCAAAGTTGTGCTGATACTAAGAACAGAAATCATGCAAGTATGATGCTTCCATGAAACACGGCCAGCCCAAGTAAGCTCCCGCTCATGCAGAATAACCACCACAGGCTCAATATAATCTACATGATAAAAAAATTCCAGATTTGTGATCCCAACATCAGAGAAGCAACCAAAAAGATACATAAGACAGGTTAACCTTTGTACTAAAAATTTAAAATGAACAAATTCCACGTGCTATTTACATTACACCATCAAGTCCACCACAAAGAGAAGATACATAGCAAATGATAATGCTAAAAATTACAAACTTACACACTAACCAGACTTACCATGTACAAATATAAAATCTTTTACATGCTTCATATCCAAGTCTCGTAAATTGATAATGTAAGATGATTGAACACGGGCAGAGATAGCACCTCCAGAAAGAGCGTCATCATCTCCAACCAAACCAGAAGCAGCCTAACAACCGAAATTTCAATGTCAACGACTTACATGAAAGAATAAGAAAAAGATATATTTCTATGAAAAAAATCTTCAAATTTGTAAGATGATTGTCAACACTAGGAAGGCCTATCACATCAATTTTGTAGCAGAACATCTAACAGGAAATATGAGATGATAACAGTTATAGGATTTAACAGAAATTGTGACTTTTGAGTTTTGACATTTCAGTCCATTTGAATCTACTAGTTCTGCTGCTTTTGGTGAGAAATGTTTATAAATTTAGTAAGAGGAGATGTAAGTTGCAATATAGGTGCAAGTTACTGCTAGAATAACCAAAATTGCTAACCTCTTTGAATTCCTTGACATCCAGATTTAAGTGAAAAAGGAATACATAACACTACCACGCACACAAAAACAACCTAGAAACTTCAAAGCTTTGCAACTTATAAATGAAAGCAGCATCTACTTGCCTCGTTTTTACATTCATAGGTATACTGTACAGTAACAGTTAATTCCTAAAACATTAAGAAAACATTAAAAGGGACAAAATTGACCTGAGAAGCCCTGAGTATAATCATCTGCATATCATAAACAAGAATGCCACCACATCTGCCTTGGGGGTCAACCTTTACTAAAGGACCTCGTGCAAAAGATTCTCTACCTCTTTTCAAATGAAGCCACTCTGGGCCTTCAAAACAGTGCATAGAACTGAAAAAAGAGATTCACATCTAAAATGAGTACATGAATCAATTTCAAATACATCAAGAAACAAAAAGCACATTCAAGGATTATCAACTGTACCTTGTTCGAAGTCCATGTATTGAATCATCAAACTCAAGAACTGAAATCTTTGCATCTTTAAATGCCAATATGATAGAATCTCTTTTTTTAGAATTATCACCTCCTTCTATAGGCAATACAGCCATCGACTCAACATTACCGTGCAACCTAAAAAAACAAATTAAAACGACACAAAATTAAAAAAACACTTGACCTAAATCCAACAACATATAAAAAAAGTGTGTAAAATAGAGGATATGAACCTGTAGTGGCAAACGAGCTCGAGGGAAGCACCAGAGACGCCGTCCATGAGACCTCCACGCTTAGGCTCGCGAGAATTTCGGGATTCTCTGGAGCCGTCTTCTTGAACTCTGACCACATAGAGTTCGAGGACATTACCAGAGGTAACAATGAGGTTAGGAGTGGGACCAATTCCGCGTTTCGCCGGCCATTCGGACTCGAGATCGTCGTTCTGGAGAGGAGGAATTTGCGGGGCAAAGTCGGCGCGGGAATGCGTTATGTAGCCGGAAGCACAGTTTTCTATACCGGTGGGCCAGTGCATCATCTTGTAGGCAGCGTAACTCATTGTTGCAAAGTGATTTTTTTTGGATTCTAGGGTTTGGAGTTAACGAGAGCGAGTGAGTGTGTCAGTGGAGAAAAGGAACAAGCTGAAGAGAAGCAGCAGAATACTAGAACTTGATAGATAAAAACTTGGAGTTTGTGTTTGGCGGGAGGGTTGAGCTTGAGCAGCCACTCGGTGAAAAATGGTCCGTAAAGATCAACCAGGTTATGTTAGCCGTCGGTTCGGTTTGAAATGTAGAAGTAGGAGCACGGCCGGTTCATGAAAAATTGAAAACTGGTGAAGGTTATACTTCAATAAACTTACGATGCTGCTTGCTTTGATTTTTTTTTTTTTTTCATGATTAATTTCCAACACCAAAAAGGGATGAAAGTTACATTAATCTCTAGTCTCTATAATTGAACGTTGACACCTTTTAGTTTATTGAATTACTGATTAAACACTCAGTTAATATGTTTTCATTAGGATTTAATTGCCACTTGCTTAGGTATGTTTTTTTCTTTTAGTTCCTGTAAAATTCACATATGCAATTTGATCATTTATGTAAAATTTTACCTAGCTAAGAGACAAATACCGATAAAACAAAAAATGATAATATTTGGAGTGTAATATTGCTTTTTTTGGTCTACAATTATATATTAAAATTACAACAAGCAGACACCCGATGATGTGCCACCATTTGATAAGTTGCATTTCATAGTGTGGCGGTAGCTCGTTGGCTGCAGATGAAAGTTACAACAAGCAATGACGTGAATAGATATTATGATGTGCCAATATATAAATGAGCCACGTCAATGACTAACATTTCCAAACCGAACCGGACCAACATGAATCAATACTGTTTTTTTTTGCTAGGATTGTTTGTTTTTTTGGTTATCATTTTTTGAATGCGTGGAATTTCTTAGAAATTATGGCTCTTGAATTACCATGTATGTCATTCAATTGCACACATCTATCCATATATGTTATGTAACATCCGTGTCCTGGAAACAGGATTACTGTTCATTAATGTAAATTAAGGATGTTATTACTGTTTCAGTTAATTTAATTTGGTGATTTAAGATTTGTTTGCCACTATTATGAATAGATGATTTGAAGTTCGAATATTC
>CATIWO010718444.1:0-19879 GCA_949673435.1 Macaranga tanarius | reverse complement strand
TTTTGAACGTTAATTTGATTAATGAAATAGGGTTTAAAGAAAATGAGGATAATCTTGTAATTATATTTTTTATAAAAAAAAAGTAGCGTAGCTGTTCATGAAAAGCTTCAATTTGGAGCCGATACAAACTGTTGCTGATAGATATCTTAACAGCTATCAGCTACTACTAAAAAAAACTTTACCAAACATATTTTGGTAGTTGTTGGGAGTTGAACAGCTAACAGCTGCATCCCAACAGCTTAGCCAAACACCCTCTTACTAATTAACATGTCTATTAGACATATATTATCACATAGTAAATTTTAAAACTTATAATCCCATCGTATTAAACTAATGGGTTAACGATTAATTTTTCTTCAATTTAGCCTTTTTCACCTATTAAATTTTAGAGTTTATTTAAATTGCAAAATTTACATCTAATTATACATGTTGATTACAAAACTTTAATCATGAGATGCAAAAAGAGATGGCGAATATTTAAAGAATATTCTATTTTTTCGTCATATCATCATATCAACTTCAGCATATTGATATCTGATATCTGGGTAAATTGTATGCATAGTCACTGAACTTTATACTTATTACAATTAAACTTTAATTTGTATGTTTTTAGTTACTAAATTTTTATTTAGGTTTTGTGTGTAGTACCTATAAAATTTTTTACTCCACAAACAATTCTATATTATTATTTTAATCTAAAATTTTAAAATAGCATACAAGTAAGTTTATGATTTCTATGTTCATATAGAAATTAATGAAAGAACCAAAAACTATATTGAGCGATGAACACCCCTAAATTATAGTTATAAATTATTTAAATATAATATAGTATTTAAAATTTTTTTATTAATGTATAATTTATTATATATAAAAAACTAAATTAATATTTCAATAAAGAATAAAAAATTATATTATAAATTATTTAAATATAATATATAAATATCTTATTAATTTGTAGTTTATTATATAAAAACTTTTAAAATGAAGATAAATATTAATATATGCTTTGTTATTTAACCAAATAATATTTTTACATTATTTCAACAGGCATTTATCCCTCAAGATAATTTATAGTTTTTCCATTAATTTCTATATGAATATAGAAAATATGGACTTATTTATATGCTATCTTAAAATTTTGACCAAAATGGTAGTGTTAGATTATTTATGATGCAATATATATATATATGTATAGGGTACTTGCAAAACCTAAATAGAAAATTTATATATAACAAAAAAATACAAATTAAAGGGGTTAAATATAACTATGGTATCTAAACTTTTACTGCATTGCAGTTTAGGTATTAAATTTCAATTGATTTTTTCGGTAACCAAACTTCTATTTAAATATCACAAATCAGTTATCTTGTTAGATTTTGATGAAGTGATAACCAAAAAAATATTTCAAGAATATCTGCCAAGTCATCCCCCGTCTCACTTAAGTTAATATAAGGTAAATTAAACTTGTGGTTACTAAACTTTAGCTCATTTTGAATATTTAATTTTAATTTGTACCTTTTTAATATCAAAATTCTATTTAAATTCACCAGTAAAATTGTATAAATAGTTACTAAATTTTATACTTGATTACAATTTAGTTACAATTTTTAATTTGAGGTCAAATATACTCGTGATCTCTAAATTTTCAATTTATTACAGTTTGAATACTAAACTTCCTTTTGTTTTCTTTTTAATCATCTAACTTTTATTTTGTTTCAAAAAGCGTATTGCTTAAAATTTTTAGTCCTCCGAATTTTTCTTTAAAATCTTTTAATTCCTTAAATATTTTGACTTTTCAATTTAGTCCTAAAATTTTAAAGAGTTTTGGAAAACTATTCTCTTCAGTCTTCACCCTTTCCTATGGCTCTAATACTACTTAGGGTGAGTTTGCTTTTATTCAATCCTTAAAGATAGTTTTCAAATTTTTCATTAACTTTTAGAAAAATATAATGGACTTATTTATAAATTATCTTAAATTTTGGACTGCAAAAGTAATATTGGATTATTTATGGATCAAAAAAAATTATGGGTAACTTTCATGAAACTTAATAGAAGTTTGGTAATTGAAAACATACAAATTAATGTTTAGTAATTTGGTAAAAGTCCTCGCAGTTGGCCTAGTGGCCAACAGTGCCTTGGGACAACGATCCCGTGATGAGGGATCGAAACCCCCCTTCCCCTAATTGTATTGGCCAAAAAAAAAAAATCAATGTCTGGTAATTAATTGACATGAAATAAGTTCAGAGTATGGTAATTTTGGGAGTAATTTAACATTCACTTATTTGTTGCAAATTTAGCTCATTCTTTTAATTCTTTTAATTTTTATATAAATATCCCAGTTTAACAATTTATTAGCAAATATATCCCATCATTGACTATGGTTAAATTAAATGTGGAGGTGGTACTGTTGATGTAGGGGTTATTGTCACATCAACTTCTTATTTCTATAAAAGATAAAATTTGTATAAAATTTATCTCAAATTTTTAATTTTGGCATTAGTATCTTAATTTTTTAAAATATATTACATTTTACTATTAAATATATAGTTAATTATAATATTTAAATTATTTTTATTTAACTACAAAATTTTTAAATATGTGCCATTTATTCAATACTAAATGTATCAATCTAATTAATAAATTATTTTAAACATAAAATATATTCACATGATTAATTATCTATATATTGTTTTTGTTATTTATTTAAATTATTTTTATTAATTATGTGAGTATATTTTATTTTTAAAATAATTTATTAATTAAATTGATGTATTTTATTATTAAACAGATTATATATGTTTAAAAATTTTATATTTAAAATTAAATAATTTAAATATCATAATTAACTGTAAATTTTATGCATTTAGTAGTAAAACATAATATATTTAGAAAAAATCAGATATAAATGTCAAAATGAAAATTTATGAAAAATTTACTACAAATTAGATATGTTTGGTGTTTTTATACAAATAGAAAGTTAATGTGGTAATAAGACGGGCATCAACAAGACCACCTATAATGCCACGTCAATACTTCCACACTTAATTTTAACTAAAATTAATGATGGACTATATTTACCAATAAATTGTCAAATCAGAATTTTTTTTCCAAAATTAAAAGAAATAAGTTAAATATATAACAAGTAAAAAAGTTTGGTTTTTTAGACCAATAGGCATAAATAGTATTATACCATAAAAGTTATATATATGAGGGTATACGAAAGATGTACATATAAAATAAACATTCTTTACTATCATTAAAAAAAATAATGATTTTTTTTAAAAAAAATTGTTCCTTTTATATTTTTCAGGAACATTAAATATTCTAATATTTTATTAATATTTTTAATATTTCAAATTCTTTTTTATTCATTTTATAATTTTTTTTTTCAATTCCTATTTAGAATATTCTTAAATAACACAGTTGAAGTTAAGAAGTGAATTTTAAAAATATAAAGCTTTGAGGAAAAAATTTGAAAATATATGAAAATATTTTTAAAATATTTTTTGAATTTATTTTGACAGTGGTAAAATTAGGACTTGAAAGATATTTTTAACTTTTATTTTTTTTTGCAAGAACTTGTAAGAAAAAGAAAATAAAAACTTTAATAAGAGTGAAATTTATTTCACAAGAATTTAAAAATACTTTTGAAAATACAATTAAATTTCTAAAATGGATTAGATAAAATTAATACAATCGGTAAAATCAGAAAAATAAATTAATTTAATTTTTAAAATATAATATAATTCTTAATTAATTTTAAATTTAAGATAAATCTCACCAATATTCCAAAAATTTATCACCAATATGTAAAGAGATATATGCGTACAATGATGTCCAATTTTCTGTCCAAAGCGATGGCTTGTTTGGCGAATTAGGCCCTCCAAAAGTTTCACCACATTTCATCCCGTTGCAGGTATTAATCTGTAAATAAATTCACATTAATATATGCATTATTTTACATATTAACCATATAAATGGAAAAATGATTAAGGGTGGAAGAAATAGACTCCAACCACCGGATCAGGAGCATCGATTTGTTTGCACATGATCCACGGAACACCTGTTTGCAAATCAACTGCCATTTTGGCTGCCCAACGAATGTATGACCTTCCTTTTTCATGAAAAGCTGCTTCAACATTTCCATATTCGTTCTCAATCTGTGTTTTCATATAACATACACACCTAATTAATTAATTTTTAAATTCTACCACATTTTCCATC
This sequence comes from Macaranga tanarius, assembly GCA_949673435.1. Lineage (NCBI taxonomy): Eukaryota > Viridiplantae > Streptophyta > Magnoliopsida > Malpighiales > Euphorbiaceae > Macaranga > Macaranga tanarius. The sequence goes on along the minus strand of CATIWO010718444.1, from coordinate 15,655 downwards.
AAATTTATAAGGTATTTTTTTTATTATAACAAAATTATTTTTAATTTAAGGTGTATTGGCACCAAAAACTAAAGCATTTGTGAGTTTTTGTAATTTTATCTCAACTTTTAATTTTTAAAATAATATCTCGATTTAGTAAATTATTAACAATTTTAGGCTCCGTTTGTTTGTAAAAAATATTTTTTTTGAAAATATTTTCTCTTATTTTATAATGTTTGGGTTACCAAAAAAAATAAGTCAAAGGAAAATAAATTACTAGTCAAAGGAAAATAACTTAAAAATATGGAAAAATAACTTCTCATTCTAAGAACGGGAAGTTATTTTCCAAGACTTGAATACCTATCAAATATAGAAAGAGAAAAAAAATCAAATACAATATTACTATTTCTATATAATATTGTATAATTTAGGGGAAAAAATTATTACAAACCAAATACTAAAAATATTTTTCAACTAATTTTCTAGTGTTGTAGCCAAACATCAAAAAATATTATATTTTTCTAGAAAATATTTTTTATGAAAATTATTTTTCTGAGATAAAATATTTTCTTTGAAACAAACGAAGCCTTAACAGAAATAGATATTCATTAAAAATTAAATAAGATATGCTAACATAACATCTATAAAATGTCAAAATTAACCTTTATAATTGTAAAATTTATGAAGGTATATTGGTATATAAAATCTAAATGTTTACAATTTTTAACAATTTTAACTCATTTTTAATTTTTTAAAAATATTTCAGTTTATAAGAATATGATGTTGATATTATAGTGATGAAAGATGATCCAATCAACTTCCGTCAAGCCATGAAAAGTTCTAATTCTCAAAAGTGGATTGATGTCATGAATGAGGAGATAAGTCCACGAGAGATAATAACGTATGGGATCTTGTTTCATTGCCAGAAGATGCGAAACCCATTGGTTGCAAGTGGATATTTAAGACCAAAAGGGATTCAAAAGACAATGTGAAGAGATATAAGGTATGTCTTGTTGAAAAGGGCTTTACACAGAAAGAAGGCATTGACTATAAAAAGACTTTCTCTCCAATTTTTTTGAAAGACTCTTTTAGGATTATAATGGCATTAGTGGTATATTTTGATATTGAGTTGCATCAGAAGGATATAAAGATAGCGTTTCTTAATGGCAACATTGATGAAACAATTTATATGGTACAGCCAGAAAACTTTGTATTTGGAGACACAAAGAATATTGTTTGTAACCTTAAAAAATACATCTATGGGCTCAAGCAAGCATCTCGACAATGGTATTTCAAATTTCATCAGGTGATCAACTTATTTAGTTTTGAGATGAATTTAGTTGATGAATGCATATGCCATAAGTTTTGTAGGAGCAGATATATTTTTTTAGTTTTATATGTCGATGATATTTTACTTGCCAGCAATGATATAGACTTATTGCATGAAACCAAGAGCTTTCTAGCTAAGAACTTTGAGATGAAAGATCTTGATGACGCCTCTTTTATATTAGGAATTTAGATACTTTGAGATCGCTCTCGAGGTATTCTTGGATTATCACAAAACAACTATATCAAAAAAGTTTTTAAGAGATATGGTATGCAGGATTGTAAACTAGGTAATACCCTTATGGCTAAGGGAGATAGATTTAGTCTCAAACAGTGCCATAAGAATAACTTTGAGGAAAAGGAAATGCAAAAGATTCCTTATGCATCCGCAATTGGGAGTCGGATGTATGCTCAGGTTTGTACGCTTCCGGATATTGTGTACATTATTGGGATATTAGGCAGATATTTAAGTAATCTAGGAGTAAACCATTGGAAAGTAGTCAAATGGGTCATACGGTACTTATAAAGAACAAAGAACTACATGCTCGACAGCTTGAGATCATTAGGTATACTGACTCTGATTTTGCTGGATGCCAAGATAGTATGAAATCTACGTCGGGCTATATCTATATATTGGCTAATAGTGCTATTTCTTGAAAGAGTGCATAACAGTCTCTTATAGCTTCTTCAACCATGACAATAGAATTTATAACGTGTTATGAGGCATCTAATCATAGAATATGGCTGCGGAATTTTATCATGAGACTGTGCATTATGGATGGCATTGAAAGGCCACTTAAGTTATTTTGTGACAATAAGTCATCAATTTTATATTCCAACAACAATAGAAGCTTGACGAAGTCAAAGCATATAGACATCAAGTTCCTTGTTATGCAGGAAAGAGTCTAGAGTGGAAAGTTGTCTATAGAGCATATCGGTACAAACTCCATGATTGCGGATCCACTTACTAAGGGAGTGCCACCCAAAGTATTTTATGAGTATACTGCTCGTATGGGTGTCATGTCACTTGAGAATATTTAATTTTAGTGGGAGTTTATAATTTTAGATGCTCTTTAATGTAGACACTCTTTGGTTATTTCAGTTTAAGAAGTTCAGTTATTTCGATTATTTTCTGTAGAAATAAAGTTTTAGTTTATTCACACTCTGATTTTGGTATGGTTTGATCTCATTAAGGTTTAAGGTAAACCAGTTGAAAATAGGCATGTTAAGATGTGTAGCATGAAATTTTCATGCTACACATCCACATCATGATCCATGTCATTCAATTATATTGACATACGTGACAATTGATAAGTCGAGTTATGATATATGTAACAAAGGCTACTTTGATCCTATATTGGTATGATTGATGAACCAGATTGGTTATAGATACATTTTGGTAATGATAGATAGATGAGCTCATACGGTTATTTTTGCAATACATGATTATAAGGTTACACATATAGGCCAAGTGGGAGATTATTGGATCCTTAATCCAACATTTGCTTTATATATGAATAATTATGTATTGTGCACTGTCATATAAGGTTAAGCCCATTTAAAAGTGATAATTTTGTTTTGGATAATTTGAGGTTTAATATATCTAAGGGTGTGAGCCTTTAATGTGTAGAGACTAATAAGTTATTTCTATTTGAATGATGGGTTAAGATAGAAATACCAAAAGATAACAAAATTATTATCTATATAGGTGGTCATGGTCCCTAGGTCATACGTATCGTCATTATTATATTTCTTTCTATATTCCATCAGTAGAGAGAATACAGAGTGAAAACTTAAAGACATTTTTTGAGAAAACGTACTGACCTAGAAGGCCAGTCGCACGTCTATAAGGATTGCACTATGAATTCAGGTATGCTTCTGCTATCATGTGTTGTGTTATTTTCTTATTAATTTGACATGAGACTGGGTTGTAGGAATTTAATTAATTTGGGCATTTTCTGGAATTCTGACAAAATGGGCACACTTCACTCACTTGCCCAAACCGCAGACACACGAAACAAATAAGAGGGAGGCATTCGTACTCCATCTTAAAGCATAAATGCTTATCCAGATTGACTTCTATGGCTAACCTTGCAAATTTCGCTCATCCCGCCACCTCTGTGTTATAATATATATGCATTACTCAGCCAATCATTTTCCCAATTAGGCGAAGGATACGTTTGTGATAATAGTGCAGTGACATCCCTAGGAGTTTAATCCAGGCAAGGCCTGATATGATCTTCTCATCAAAACTATCGAATTGGGGAGTTCATGACTGTACCACCAGATAGTGGCCAAGGATTACCCAAGGTCCATCTACCAAAGCATGTTGTGCATCATTTTCATTTTTAAATTTCACCAAAAAATAATCATTCTTAAGGGTCATCGCCATAAAACCCTTAGTAGTTTCCTATAATACTTCAAGGCGAGAGCATAGTGTCTTGTATCCAATAGATCGCCCTAGGAATTTCACAACCACCGCATTCTCCTATGGTTTTGCTAAGGCTACATGTATTCTCTTCAAAAACATGATAGACCGGATACGATACTCAGTGCTAACCACAACATCTTCGGCCTTTATCTCCAGATCAACCTCAAGCCTTGCAAATGTATTTTCTACATTCCTCGATTGTTGCATGAGTTTTTCCTTGAATGAAACAAACAGAGGCATAGAATTATCACCATCTACACCTTACTCCCTAAAGCATGCTTTTTTTTTTTGTCGATTGATAGTTCTCCACCGATGGTAGCGGTTCCTTCTCAAGGTTTGTCGTGCCTTGGGACATCAGAGAATCCTTAATTGGCCAAGGCAGGACAATAGCCCCTCTTTGCCCTCCTAGTTCGGCCTCTGACTAAGAATGACTAACTAGTTAGGGTTCTCTCTATTTTTATTGTTATTGTTGTTGTTGTTGTTTGTGTTGTTTAGACCACCCACACTTCTATCCACCAATCAAAATAATCTTTAAATAATTTTTAGATTGTAGTCTTTTTTTCATTAAGTTCTAAAACTATAAAAAAAAACACAAATTTGATTTTTTTAGTAAAATAATTATAATAAGATATTTTCATACTATTTTACTTTTTCCCATATATTATGCATTTTTAATTTTATAAATACTATATAATATGTCAAGATTATATTAAAAATAAGTAAAAGTAACAATTTATCTTAAAACTGGTCACATTTATAATAGCAAACTAAAATAATTAATAAATTTTTTAGTTGTTTTTAATATATAGTTTCAACCAATATAGTATAGCCTTCACTTCCACTGTTCAAATTGACTAGATTTAAATATTTTATTAACATTTATAATTGACAAAAGTTCTAAATAATTGAATTTTTGTATCAAACTATTATAAATTTTTATACCAATTCACCATTTTATAAGATGTCACATTAATAATATTATTTAAATTTAACCAAATAGATATTTATGTCAAATTGTCAAATATTTATTAAATCATAATATTTTTATCAAAATTTAAAAAATTAAAATAAGATTATTATTTGACTTAAATATTATATGATTAATTGATATAAGTTCTGTAAGTGAACGATGAAATAAATTGTTTATTTTTTTAAAAAAAAGTTAGAGCTAATAAATTAAATATATTATAACACTATCACTGTGGACTCATTAAACTAAAATATTTAAATTTAATTAATTAGCCATTATTTTGTAAATTTAAGAAACAAATTAATTTTGTCATACTCAAGTTTCACCGGAGTAAAAAATTTAAAACACAAAACTAGATTTAGTTCAATTCAATTTTTATACTTAAACTTTGCTTTAAATTTTCTATTATTTTGATATATGGAATTAAAACAATTATTAATATTTAAATTAAAGTTAGAATATGTTTAAACAAATCCAAATAAGTTCAAATTTAAACTTAATTATGATATATATTTAAAATAAAATAATCTATTAAATTTGATTAAAAAGTACATTAGGTAAAATTTGATATCTAAAATTTTTTCTACATGTTTCAAAAAGTATATGTTTTTCTATATAAATTAGTGATAATATCAAACAATTATTTTTAGGAAAAAGGTATAAAAGCATCCCTAATGTTGTATCCTAATTTCAATTCTACATCTAACGTTTTTCAAGATGTAAATACACCCTTATTATTTTGAAAACTATATATTTAAGCCCCTCTTACAAACGGTGTTAATTCTCACAGTTAATAGGGTCCATTGTTAATGATATGTACAAAGAAAAATATTTGATAAAAGTACATTTTTACCTTCAGCGTTTATAGCAAGGAACAAATTTGCTTCAAAGAAAATTTATGAACATTTAAACACAAAATTTTTAAAAAAAGTATTTAAACTTCTCATCTAATAAAAATATTAAATAATTATTTTTTTATACTCATAAAATCTACTAATGCTAATATAATATTAAAATAATTTACATATAATTTTTATGGAATTTTTAAAAAAAATTAATTCCATTTAAAAGATTTAGAAATATTTAAATTAAAAATTCATTTCATTTTATGTAAATATACCCTTTTTTTATTCACTCTCAAAATAAAAATTAATAAATATTTATTTAAATGTAACAAATTAGGATGAGATGAATAAATAAATAAATATTTATTTTATTTTTGGAGATTAAAAAAAGAAAATTTTCATATAGAATGATATGAGTTTCTTTTATTTAAATATTATTTTTTTTGAAATAGAATTAAATTAATTTATATAATATTTTTTTTAAACAATTCTCATAAAAAAATTAGATGTAAAATCCTTTTAATATCATATTATTATTAGTAGATTCTACAAGTATAAAAAAATAAAAGGTTATTTAATATTTTTATTATATAAAAATTTAATTTTATAAAAAAATCTTTATGTTAAAATATTATTAATTTTTTTAGGGGCAAATTTGTTTCTTTATATAAACATTAAGGCTAAAAATGTACCTTTATCTAATTTTTTCTTATATGTCAGCAATAGTGGACCCCACTAATATTTGTAAAAGATACTTAATTATATGATTTTTAAAATGATAAGAGTGTATTTGTACCTCGAAAAATATTATGTGCGGATTTAAAATTAGGACACAACGTTATGGGTGTTTTTATACATTTTTCTTTATTTTTTTTTGGCTCTTATTTGATACACGCGTATCTATCTGTATAAATAAAATTAAAAACTGTTAGATTTATTTTTATTTAATTATAACTATTGATTAACCATAATATATCTATACATGTAACACATATTAATGGCTACAATTAAATAAAATTAATTTACCAATTTTTAATTACATTTGTATAGACATGTATGTACTAATATTATTTTATATGAAAATTTTAAAAAATAAGTCTTTGTGCTTTATACTTTAGAACTTGGAAGTAAAACTCAAATTTTACCTAATGTAATTTTTCTAACTATAAAAAATAAATTGTATTTTATACATAAATAATTATTAAAAGCACATGATAGGCTTATGGCACAGACAAATAAAATATAATTATATGAAAACTACAACCACGTTATTATCAATTTGGAAAAGCCAAAATGAAAATTTATTGTTGATTAGATAGGTTATAACCATAAGGTTTTCTATCAAGTTGGCCATAGATTTTTAAGAGATTGCAGTGATAATGTAGAAGAGAGGATTGATTATTATTGTTTTATCAATTCTAGATGAATGTTATTATATATTAAAAATAAAAGAAAAGTATACAAAATTCATATTGTTATGTGTTTTTTATTTTCTGATTTATAACATTTTCATTTTACTTTGAATTTGAAATTTTTATTACGTCGTATTTTAATATCTTATTTATTAATATCATTAATTTTTAGTGAAGTAACATTAATATAATATAAAAATTTAATAATATTATTAAATTTTTTATGCAATTAACTCAATCTAATTATCAAAAAAAATTTAAATATGTTACAAATTTATTTTAAAAATTATATTTTTATTTTTTATAAAATTAAAAATTAATATTAATGTAATTATCTTGAGATTACAATAATTAGTTAAATGTGAAATTATATAAAAAAATTATTATTAAAAATTTATATTATATTAATTTAATATTATACTCTCTCCGTTCCATTTCAATTATCGTTTTAGAAAATAAAATTTGTTCCGCTCCAAATGACGTTTTTAGATTACTAATAAAAAATAAATATTTTTTTTCAACTTTACCCTTATATCGGTTTTAGAGTAAATGCTTCTTTTAGTCTTTTTAAAATTGGAGTAATTGTAATTAATAACTTTTAATTTTTTTAAAAGAGGGTAATATAGTCATTTGTACCTATAATTATGCCTATTAAATATGATTCTTAATCTTTGTGAAACAATCTTAAACCACAATTGGAATGGAATGGAATGAGTAAAAAATTATAAAAAGTAATGGCAGTGGTAAATATTGTACCAATATAAAATGTAATTAAAATTATGAATTTTAAAGTGGCACAAAACATTATGAATCAGAAAGCAAAAGAAACACTTGACTCTAGGATAAAACTTAATTAATAATTATAATTAAATAACTTTTAATGTAATAATTTATAATTAATAGTTATTATCCCATTATATATAAAAATAGTTGTACGGTAGAATATGTAATTGATTATATTATAATTCGATAGGAAAACGCTAGGCGTCGCGGTACGTGACGCCTAGCGTTGTCTCGGAGGGGGGCAAAAATACAGTTTTGCCCCCTCCAATTTTTATATAATAAATATATAAAAAATTAAAAAAATATAATATAATTTATGGGTTTGTAAATTATGACACGACGAGTTCACTCAGTTCTGTTTTAGGTTTTAGATTTTTGTCAATTTATTTAATTAAATAATTAAAATATATATTTTTTATTATTAAATAATTTTTATATTATACAAAAAAATAAATAAATAAATAAATAAATATATGAGTTTGTAAATTATAACACGACGGGTTCACCCGGTTCTTTTTTAGGTTTTAGATTTTATCAATTTATTTAATAAAATAATTAAAAAATATATTTTTTAATTATTATATAATTTTTTATTATTAATTAAATAAGGGTATAATGGTAATTTTGGGGAAAAAGACATTTTGTCTTTTCTCTCTTAGATGGAACTGTCAGAGACCTATCAGCTTCCAATTCGATAAAGCCCTTTTACCTGCGATAGTATTATTGGACCTCCTTGTGATGCATATAATCCTTCTGCCTTCATCAAATTCACTATTTTTGTGGTAAAATTTTGCATGTAGAACTGCAAAATCATAACATAAAAAATTAAGAAAATGAATTATAAATTTAATTTGCAATTCGTGATACTAAATGTAATTTTGTACGTTGCACTAAATGTTTGATTGAAGATAGGCCATGCATTCATGACTTTGTATATATGTATAGCTCCAACCACTAATTAAGTAGTAACAGTACTTATTGCATACTAGTTAAGTAGCGCTGCAATATGCTATTATGAGGTGAAATCAAAATTATTTCTAAATATTTTCATATTTATTATAAATATATATATAATATGGACTTATTTATAAAAAATAATTAATTATAGTTTAAAATAGTAAATTTATATTGTTCAGGTATCAAAATTTTTTTAAACGACTACTATGAATCTAAATAGAAGTTTAATATATAAAAAAATATAAATTAAAATTTGGTAACCAAATTGAAAGATTATATTAACAATATATAAAATTTTTAATTATTTTGAATTTTGAAGTTTAAACTTTTTTATTCAATTAACCAATAAATTTTTTTAAATAGTATCTCTAGTGAATTTTACATGTTAAAATATTTATGTATCTCATTTTAAATTAACTTAAATGTCCTTATTTTATATAATACTTTATTTTCTCATTAAGAAAATTAATTTACTTCATCAAATTAAATTTTTAAATAATATTAAAACTAAAAATAAAAATAATTAAAATTTATTTGAATAAGTTACTTAATATAATAAAATTTCAAATTTATACAATTGAAAAAATACAAAATAACTGAAATAAAATTAAAAAATTCAGTTATTATAATTAACAAATAAAATAAACAATGTTTGCTGTTTTAAAAAGTTTCGTTAATAAATGAAAATAATTAATTTTTTGTAATAAAATCTAAAAGAATATAACTAGAATGAGAAAAATATAAAATTAACATATAATGTTAAAAGAAAGTATTTAAATCAATTTGCAGTTTAAAATCTGTCATATAACACATTAACTTGTAAAATTTTTTAAAAAAGCAATTTTTTTTTTCAAATCACATATTTAATCGAATAAAAAGTCAAATACCTAAATAGTAAAAACTGAATAAAAAAACAAACACAATCTATATAATTTTTTCTATAAATTATAAACTGCCCTCTTAATTCACTTAAAAATGTGTTTAGTTTAAATAAATATTTTATGAAATAAATTTATTTGAAAATTATAAAAATTGGTTTAATAATAAGAAATTTCATAAGAATAAAAAATTAGAATTAAAAGTAAATTTTATAAAAATTTCATTTAAATTAAATATACTTATTTAAATTTATAAATAAAATTTATAAAATTTATTTATATATAACAAACACCAATTAAATAATTCTTTTGTGCACGGATATGGAAAAGGACATGTGCGTACCTTGAAGGGTTCATTATCTGTTCGATAAACAATGCCGGGAACATCGTGCAACCAAAAAGGGAGACCACTGCAAACAATCATTTTAGCATGATGACTTTTTTACATAAACACTAAACTGATTTCTCTTTGATTAAACCACCGGGGTGACCCAGTGGCCAGTGCTAACATGCTTCTTGACATGCTTCAAGAAGCATGTTAAAGGGCGGGTCGAGTCCCTCCTCCCCAACTCTAAGTAGTGGTTCCATTTAAATCTCTTTTCATGTGGGGATTAACACCGAATATCCAGATAGTAGGATGAAGAATTAACATCGGATATCCAGGTAGTAGGGTGGAATTTGATCCCCTTTCCCCAACTCTCCCAGGAGTTCTCAGGGCTTTAAACAATGACAAAAAAAAAAAAAAAAAAAAAATTTCTCTTTGATTAAATTTTTTTTGTTCTCAAAAATTTAAATTATAAAATATTTATTTTAATATTACAACAATTACTGGTTATAAAAAAAAATATTCAATATAAAAGTATACCTTTTTTTGCAAAAAAATACCTTACTGTATTTTTTTTTTAATATAAAAGCACAAATAAAAATCGACAAGCAATTTATATCTTGTATAATTATTATTTTTTGAAAAAATACATCTCAATTTATTTTTTTAGTTAATTAGTATTAAGTAGATATTTTAATATGTAAATTTTAATTGATTAATTATATTTAGTTATAATTTAATTACATATTCAACACAATAATAATTATATATGGTGTGTAGCATTCTTTTAATTTATGTAAAACTCAATTTCTTTTTATCATAAATTTTATACATATACATATATTTTTAATATTAGATTTGATTCTTGATTTGGGGTTTTATAAAAATAAAAAACTATACTAAAATATTCATGCAATTTAATTTGTTTTAGTTGGCAACTAAAATTTTTACATTTGATACTGTTTTAATGCTATTCAGTCTGAAGTTTTAATATTATTTGATATTTTCAGAGTCGTATTATATAGCAAAAATTTTTTTTGACCCATGATAAAAAAAAAAAAAAAAATTGACCCCTTAAGTCTCTATTTAAATAATGATAAAATTTAGTTTTAGGTCCTTTTAATTTTTTTAAATCATAAATTTTAATTCATTATTGTCTAAATTACTTTTAAGTCATAAATATTAATTAGTACCTAATGATATAATATTAAAATAAAAGCTATAGAGTAAAGTAATATATATCTATATTTAAGATGAAAATTTTTATAATTAAATTTTTATTAATTATCCGTTGTTAACTTTTAAATTTTAATTTAATAATTTAAAATATAATATATATAATTTAATTATATATATTTTTTGTATATTTAATTGTGGCCCCAATGATTACGGTAATCACAAATGTTTTCTAAACATTCAAATCCTTAGGAAATTTATTATAACTAGTCGTTAATTCTCGTGTTTCGCGAACTGCAAAATATAATATATTTTTTAAAATTATTTTAAAATAAATAATTAAATAATTTTAATTATATATATATATATAGTGAAAAAGAAATTTGAACATAATCCATTTCAACATAAACAAATAGACAATGCAAATAAATAACTCTTAAGTGATAAATCATCCCCAATAATGTCATTTTTGATGACCTAATAAAGTCATTAGAGAGACTATTACAAGAAAATTAAAGATTTAAGAGTAGGAGCAAACCTAAATTTAATACTTTACATTTTATAAAATTTTGAGTGTTTGATGTGATATAGTTGGTAATTCTTGCATGTGCATGGCCAAAAAGCGTATAAAATTGTTGTTCTGCATTGCTTTGGGTAAACAGTTTTTCCATTAAATTATTAAATAAAGTACGAATATTATCAAAATATATAGTACGCAAAATCAACATAATCCAAAAAATACAAAATAGTAATTAAAAGAAAAAAAAACATACTAACATCTTAGACAGAATTTGACTCATATTAGACTTAAAAATATTAAAAACAAATAATGCTAAAAAATACAATTGTCCATGGTGCCATAGATTAAAAAATATTGCAACAAAAACAAAATCATAAAAATTCTGACAAGGTTATGAAGAAATAAAAGGTGGTGCTTATATTACCTTTTTGATGTGGGCACGAATCGAAACACAATCAGAAACATTCTAGAAGCACATGACAGGATTTGTGTTTGCATTCACTTGTTTACTTTATTATATTTTTTGTAAGATGTTGATAATTAATTAGTACCATATTTAATGATACAGAAGTGTTAAAATAATTCGAACCTTGTACAAATTCTTTAGCAGATAAAATTTAAATTTCACACAATTTCATTAAAAATAAGAAATTTTATTAAAAAATTACAATTTTAATTTTTTGAAAAAAATTAGAAAATTTGATAGTTTTACACATAAAATTTTACTAGAGAATATTTAAATATAATGTGAAACACTTGTCAATTTCTGAGATTAATCATTTTGAAGCTCCGTATTTAATATAGATAGATATAGATTATCTGAACATCCATATTAGAATATGAAGGGTTAAATATTCACAAAAATTCAACATGTTGCCATTTCTATTAATATATATTTATTAAAATTTAAGTGACTAAATAATATATTACTTATCAATATTCAAAAATAAAATAATTAAAATACATGATAATTTTTCATTATTTGGTGTGTATATATTTGAAATAGACTCTTTTTTTTTTTAACACACAGGTTGAATAGGGTTGTGCGATTGTTAGATTCGATTTTCTAAATTGGTTGATTTTTAGCACTTTCAAAATCAAATTGAACTGGTTTGATTTAATTTTTGATTAATTACAATTTTAAAAATTAAAAAATATATAGTTTTTGAGATTAAAAATAGGATCTTATAGATTAAAATAGATGAAAATTTCACCAGATTATATGTATTTTTTTTAATAATAATATAAACCAAAATTTTTGTAACTTTTTAAAATAAAAATTGGAAATAAGGTTCAATTTGGCCCTTAAACTTTTTGAAAAAGTTCAAATTGCCCTTTTTCCTTTTTCGATAATTTACCCCCTCAACTTTTCAATAAAGGTCCCTAAAAATTTCATTTACACCCCTATTATCTGAGATGTACACAATTATTACAATAAAAATTACAAATAACTCCCTTATACTTTAGCTAGTTACAAATTAGTACATACTTTCATAGAAATATTTAGTAAAAAATTAAAACTTTATTTTAAAAAATTATATTTAAGCTCTTAATTCATTTATGGTTATTATATTATTAGACAAATTTATTTAGTCACCAATAAATTTTAATAATTTTTGAAAAATTAAAATTTATTTCATTTATCATATTATTAATTTGTATATTAATACATAAAATTTTAAAATATTTTAACATTATGTGTCAAAATTTGTTAATTTTTTTTTAATTTGTATGACATATTAATGAACTATCATAACTAATACAAAGATTAAATTATTTTAAAAATTGACACATATATTAAATTATTTGAAAAATTTATGTATTAATATACAAATTGGGCAAAGGTACATTTTCGCCCTTAGTATTTACCCCGAGGCTCATATATGCCCCTCAACTAATTTTGGGGCCATTTAAACTGAAAATCAATGTTTTATTATCATTCAGGCCCTTCTCTAAATGGCAAGCACAATGCCGTTATCTTCTCACTAAGTGGGGCCTACATAATTGCCACTTTGGTGAGTCTAATTCTTCTTCTCGACTGGCTGATTAGAAATCCAATTTTTTTTCCTATTCATTTTTTATAAGGGGGCACTTTAAGATTTGCACTATAATAACAATTTTATTCCTTGGTCAGTTATCTTTATTTTGCTTTTCCCAGCGACATGCATGCGACTGTGTCTATTATTACTCCCTTCGGTTCGCAGAACAAAAGGGACTTAAATCACTTTTTGTGCATTTTTCTCTCTTTTCAAGCATTGATAAGAAACTTAAATGCAATTTATAGCCTCCCTGTTAGAGGCTATTGCTGCAACATGTTGATGTAATCTCAATGTTCATTTACTTCTTCATTTTTTGTTTGATTGTAATGTGCTTGTACATGGAACGTGATGATAAATTACCAACCACAAACTGTTGTTAATTTCTTCTTTGTTCAAATTGATAAAAATTAATGCTTTATGCAAAATTTTTATTTTTCTTATTTTTAAACTTTTTTGGGTACCACTGTTACATATAAGTTATTTAGACAAGAAAAAGGTGAAAAATATTTTTTTTCCCCTTCTCTAAGCACTTAAGCCAATGATGTAAAGTTGATGACTTTGATCTTAATGTTCAAACTTCAATGCTTTTTCTGTTCATCTTTTCCTAATTCCATGCTCTAATAACATAATCATCAATATAAATCAACAAATTGTTGCTGTTTGCCCACACAATAACAACCTTAACCCCAAAATATTACCTACCCATCTCATCCTTCACTAACGCACTGCTCTTGGATTGCTACTATGAACCCAATCCACATGGTGTCGTTTACGCCACAAATAAGACTATTAATAACTTGATCAAATATGGGCGATTAGGGGATGCACACAAGTTATTTGGTGAAATGCTTATAAGGGATGTTGTTACTTATAGTTTGCTGATTTCTGGGTATGGTAAATATAAAATCCCAGACAAGCTCTCTATCTTTACTATGAAATGGTTTCACAAGGGATAAGAGAAAATCCGTTAACATTTTCATCTGGTTTAAGTATTTGTAATGGGTTTTCAAGAGAAGGAATTTAAGTTCACTATAGAGTTAGTAAGTTTGGGTTGGGTTTCAATCTGTACATTGGTAGTTCACTTGTGTGGATCTTTATATGCGTGTGGGACTTGATGATTTGGCTTTGCGTTTGTTTGATGAATCGCATGAGAGAAATTTAGCAATATGGAATTTGGTTTTGCGGGGGGTTTTGTGAACCGGATTGATTTGATGAAGTGTTGGGGTTGTACAATGAAATGAAACTAGATAATTTGGAGCTAAATGGCATTAGTTTTTGCTATTTGATCTGGGGATATTGTAACAAAAGGTTTTTCAATGAAGGGAGGCAGCAGTATCGTCATGCGATTAAGGTTGAATGGTTAGAGTAAAATGTTCTCAGTAAGTGGCAATTATGCAGGCCCCATAAACTTAGAAGATGACGGCATTGTGCTTGCCGTTTAGAGAAGGGCATGAATGATAATAAAATATTGATTGTCAGTTTAAATGGCCCCAAAATTAGTTGAGGGGCATATATGAGCCTTGGGGTAAACATTAAGAGCGAAAATGTACCTCTGCCCTATACAAATTAATAAGGAAAATTCTATTGTTACTTTGATTTATAGTTACTTTTATTTTAGTTTATTTTATTTTAATCACCATTTGATGAGAGTATATTTAATCTTCCAAATGTGTTTATTTACAACATACATTTTACTTTGTAAAAATTAAAGTAACCATATAATACACCAATTAATAATATAAAATTTTAATATATTGAAAAATTAAAATAGGGTTGTAAATGAAATAAACTTTAATATATTAAAAAATTATTAAAAGTTATTGGTGACTAAATAAATTTGTCTAATAATATAATATACCATAAATAAATTAAGGGTTTAAATATAATTTTAACAAATAAATTTTTAATTTTTTACTAAATATTTTTATGAAAGGATGGATTAATTTGTTAACTAGCTAAAGTATGAGGGAGTTATTTGTAATTTTTATCATGATATTTTATTTATATACATCTC
>CATIWO010718410.1:0-45038 GCA_949673435.1 Macaranga tanarius | reverse complement strand
AATAATAATAAAATTAATTATTATTACAAACCATAGGATGTAAATTAAGTCCATGATTATTCCTTACATGTATGACAAGCAAACATGTGTAAACCATTGTCCAAGATGCATCTTGTTAGCATTGTGCAAAAGGGTACATAGCCTATACAACATACTAGTTGCTGGGACAGCATGGTACATGCCTATGTATGCTAGTACATGGCCGTGTATCACCTAGTAAAAAGAGGCAGAGTACTACATGGCCGTGTGACCTCTACATACATAACACCAATGATATACATAGTTACAACACTTGCAACCAAAATCATGCATAATCACAATACTTCCAATTATCATAATTTTTTAGCATGTAATTCTTATGATGAAGGCTATGATACCACTTAAAGGGATCAAGATTCAATGCAATCAAAATCATGCGGAATTTTAAAATTTTGATTGCATACAACTCTTGCATCAACAATAGAATCTTGCTCTAGCCCAAGATTATATCACAAACAAATATACATAGCTAAAAATATGCATGATAAACAACATTTCAAATCAACAAACCAAGTCATATCATCAAGTCACAAAGCCTACCAACTAAGAGTTTAGTAATACTTACAAAACTCCTAAGTTTGTAGCACGCTCGACAATCTTTAGTTGTTGTGATCCACAAGCTCTAAGCTCCCTAAATGTGAAGCCTTTAGCATGAAACACATAAGTTGCACAAGGAAGATCTTCAAGGATGATGGAGTACTATCCACAAACCTCTCTTCTTTGACCCAAGATGCTTGTTAGAACTCCTCCAAGCTTGAATGTGTGTAGGACTTAGTAGCAACCTCTAATGGATATCAATAGTGGATGTAGACTTGTACAACTATTGTACAACAATGGCTTTTTAACTTGAGAGTTCACAATAATTGTGATATTTTCTATTCTCTACACTTAGAAGAAGAAGGAAGAAGATGATATCGACCCTTTTCTCTCTTTTGTAAGAATATTAAAATGTCTATCAAATGTGCATCAGTGTAGTGTCTCTGCACCACCCACTAACTTAAACATATCTATTTTGATAATAGCTTGAGTGTGAGTGAGTGTCTCACACTCAAGCTACATGCATATGATAGTTTGAGTGTCTCACACTCAAACTATATGTATGGATAGATTTATGTCATAAGTGGGCTTAGTTTGGTTACAAGGATAACCTTAGCCTTTGACTTCATTAACCCTTAAAGAGTTAGGCTAAGGTTATGGACTTGTTTAACACTTAAACAAGGCCTATACCAAACTAAATAAGACAACTTATGGGCCCTTTATTTAAACTCTTTAAATAAAGCCCAACTTTAATCCACTATTAATAATACATATGGTCCATCTCATGGCCCATATCCATTGTATTACTTGGAGGTAAATATTAATTTAGTCTTTGAACTTAATATCATATATTAAATCAAGTCCAAATTATTATTTATTTAATTACAATTAGTCCCAACCTTTGAATTTAGATTTCGGAATATGCTAGATCCCCGCAAATGCGTAAATCTAATTCAATTAATTTAATTAATTAATTAAACTCTTTAATTAATAATTAAATTAATGATTATCTTTACATATGCAACTCTTGTGTGTGTGACTTACTAGGTTCAAGTCTAAATGGCAATGGGAAATACTATTAACATTTAATATTATGGAAACACCTTTCTATACTAAATGTGCAAATCCCAATTAATCATATTTAGCTTCCATAAGTCGTGAGTGACCCCTAGCATAGATATTATGACTGCCCAATTAGAAACGAATGCTATATGTAGATCCACAAGAATTATAGAATATAATTACCGTGCACTAAATGTCTCTTCATTATAAGATCCCAATATCGGCTAGAATCAAGGTTTAGTCAAACTCTAATTACCTCAATCATATGACCTTATCTTTAGTTCAATTCTCGATAAAACACGACTACTACTAGAAAATCTTTCTAGCACCGAAACTCTTTTTAGGTAAGTCGAGTTTGACCTGGCCAGGTACTTATTCTTTAAGAATAACTTAGATAGCATAGGATCTTATCCCGGTTCTCTCCAGGTAATGAATTCCATCTTGGCCGATCACTCATCCCTACATACAACCAACTAGAGCCACCACACGCCATATACCCATTCGTGGCTAATATAGGTATGTAAGTAGTAATAAACTTTAACCAACCATATGTGGATGATCATATTGCCTCAGGTCAAAAGACCATATGTACCATTATGTCCAAGATTGTGATTGTTGACAAAAGTGAATTTTTAAATAATCATAAATCTTATATCACAGTTTAATCCACTCATCACATGAATATCCACATGTCTATTCTGATATCTTATATCAAGTAGTATGAGACTCACTACCTCTCACTATTGATATCAAATATAGATCAAGGAAAATATATAGAGGTGATAGTCTAGGGATTAATACTACCCTTATATTAATCGAATGACTATGAACATTTATAGTATATATACTAAATGAGTTTGTCACTCATATTATCAACTCTTGATAATAAACTCAGTTAACATAATACTAAAGGGTAAATATTCAAATAAACAAAGACTTTATTTAAATGAATATTTTATTGTCATAGGGATAAATGTACAATGTCAACATACAAGAATGGCCTTAGGGCACATCTACACTAATATATTCTAGGCTCTAAAGGTCTTTTATATAGAGGTTGCTCATCCTTATTAAAGTTAGATATGGATATGCTTTGAAAAGTTGAATCCTAATGACTGGTAATGCTCCTGATGTTCACCGTAATATCCATTACGTTGCCTTTGCTTTCTTTCTATCAATGTCGTTACACTTTTTTTATGCTCATTGTAATGCCTCCATTACATCCATTACGACCATAACAATATGGGTCAAGGTCGTTACACCTTTAATGCCAAATTTCCTTGCTTGTAGGCACCTTGTTACGCTCGTAACATGCTTTATTACGCCCCTTAATGAATCCATAACAACTTCTCCTTCTTTGATTTGAATTTCTTTGAACTTATAATGCATCCAACTTAAATTCTAACTCTCCAAACCTTATAAAACATAGAAAAATACATCAATTGCATCCAATTTACATATGATTTATATTAAATATAAAATTACAAGTTAAATTAATCCTATATCTATATAAATTATGTGTAAACTTAACAAATTAGTAATTCTAAACCCTAAACCTATAGGAAGACAAAATAACTAAGTATAAATTTAATTTAACACTTTTTAACTAGTAATTACCGATTAATCACACACTAATAAGTAAAATTCTTTAAATATTAACTCAAAATAAGTTCAAAATATGAATTTATTAATCGTTAAATTACAAAAAGCACGAAAGAATTTGTTTTAGAAAATTACTCTATTATTTTTATCATGGTATATATTCTTCTAAAATACTAAATTTACAGGTATTCAATCATTCAATTTACAAAGTAACTCTATTGAAAATAGAGAAAAATTGATTTCATATGTTAATTTTCAAAATTAGAGGTGAGGCAGGAAATTTGACACATATAAATTTAACTAATTTTCTTATAGGCTTTATAATTTTTCTTGATAAATTTTCACATTATTTTAAAATAAAAAAAAATTCAAGATATGAGAAAAAAATAAAATAAAAAAGTACAAAAGACCATAATGTGATTTTACATTTTATCAATTCTTATTTTGTGGTTTATTTGGTAACAAGTTAATACATTGTATTACACCATGCTAGCAAAAAGGAAACAAATTGACTCACTATACTAAAATTATGAAAGATATTTTAGTTAATTTTTAAGAAAAAGTATATGTAGTACCCTCAACTACCACATACATGTCCATAATATTAATCATACACATAACATAAGAAAATTTTCATAAAAGATATGTACATATATACTTAATACTTTTGTTCTATACATTATAAACACTCAACACATATATTACATGATGCTAAAGTATACACATGAACTCAGTTATAAAATACTCAAATGCCATGACGATGAGGATGGAAATGTTTACACCAAACTTGCCTCAGATCCACCTGAGCTCTCTAACAAGGGCATACCTCAAACTCTATCTAACTATGTCCTGAAAAATATAATTGTAAAGGAATGAGCTTGCAACTCAATAAGCAATTATTATTACAATGCTATAATTAAAACTTCTTAAGAACTAATTAATAAAATTTAATTAAAACAACTGAAAGTGGACTACATGGGTGTGTCTTAACCCATATAGTCTGCTGGTCTAAAAACTTCTTCGAGACACGGCTGAAAATACTTTCGTGTTCCTGTCACAGAACATAATGGCAAGCACCAGTGTCTGCTCACAGACTTCACAGCTGGCAAGCGCCAGTGTCTGCTCGCAGGTTACTCTTCTGGCAAGCGTATGAAAAATTCTGGTAGACACACCCGTGTCTTACCACACGGTATGAGACACTCCCGTGTTTCGACTCGTGTTCTCAACCTTATAGTCCATTCATAATATATAAAGTAACACACAACCATTCTCAATCATATATCATTAATATCAAAATCTTAATAGATTATACATATATATATAAGTGTGTATAACTACACATCAACACACAACTAAAATCATCACATTCATATCCCATATTAAAATCAGAAGTCATATTTGTATGCAAACACGAATGCGAGGACACATATCTATACACATGAAATATCCGGACGGAATCAATAACACAAGATTTCCTTACACAGATAGCCAATTTAGGCTTATTCCTCACCAACTCACATTTTCACACAAGTGGCCACTTTCTGAGACTATCCGCTCGGCTCAGTCCCAGATCTCACAATCACATATTTATTTTGGGTAGCTATCCGCCCGACTCAGCTTTTCCATTTCTCACTTTGAATATTTCACATGTGGCCACTTTTGAGACTATCCGCCCGGCTCATTCTCAATTTCACATTTAGTGGAGGTATCCACCCAGCTCAACCCCACTATCACACGCATACCTCATATTCCTTACATCAATCAATATCCACATATATATATATCATTCATATTTCAATGGCCATACCACATTTCATACCATATCCAATCAACTCATTCAATCACAATTCATAATTCACAATACTTTTCACTTCTCTTCACTTCAAGTGACTTATACAAACCAACATATCAATATCATTCAAATATAGAAGAGAATCAATATATATATATAGGCATTATATTAACAATTACTTACCAAAGGCTTTCAACTCCTTATAGAAGAAAAGCTTCTCCTAATGAGTGGTGTCATAATTATATATCAATTTCATATAACAAACATAACACTTGCACCCAACCTCACTAGATACAACTAAATGCTTAAAGTTCAATATAGCCAAATAATGCACACACAAGTCTAATGACCATAAAAATTATACTGAAGCTAGTAATATGAGCCTACTATCAATTTCAATTAGAATTACTCAATTCGGACAAGTATATAATTAATTATAGATTTTTAAATCCATTCGAGCAAAATAAGTCCACCAGCATGACCATCAAAATGTCGACCCTTGTTAGACCTTCCTAACGACAGATTCAATCCAAACTCATAACATAAAAGTTGTAGAGGACTATCTGAAGTTTTCAGAGCCTCCACCCATACTCAAATCAAAGTTCTACAGCCAAAAGGTATGGCAAAAACTCTATGACTGAAAAATAGAGAAAACAAAATCTGAATTTTATAACTAAGAAAACTTAACTTTAA
The DNA here is from genome assembly GCA_949673435.1 of Macaranga tanarius. Taxonomy (NCBI): domain Eukaryota; kingdom Viridiplantae; phylum Streptophyta; class Magnoliopsida; order Malpighiales; family Euphorbiaceae; genus Macaranga; species Macaranga tanarius. The sequence goes on along the minus strand of CATIWO010718410.1, from coordinate 39,313 downwards.
TTAACACCGATACAAGTAAAGCTTACTAATTTATACTCCAATGGATTAAAGACCTCCTAAAACTTTCCAAAACCCTTGTTTGCTAGCTTGTGCAAGATTATAATTTCTCACAAATCTAACAAGGACTCACTCTTCTCTTCCTCTCAAATTCTCTACAATCTCTACCCATACATACATACACATATACACTCATACACACTCACACCAATCAAAAGCTTCCATTTGCCCCTAAAGTTGTCTTTCCCATTAAATGCATAATTGTCACTAAATAACCATAATAATAATAACAATAATAATCTAGATATTTATGATAATATATCACCATAATATCTTATTGACTCCTTAATGAAATTGGATTATTGCACAATAACCCATAACTTTATATTGTGACAATCTACTCCCATCTTTCATTATAATTTAGTCCCTCTCTATAAAACATGCACATACCCAAATTTAAATCAAGTCCACCACTCTACTGTATAAAATGCAATGTATACGTTAAAAATACGTATACTAGAGGGCATGTGTTACAGTTTAACCATGACTTTTTATATTTTATTAACTCTAAATTATTTTATGACAAATCAATACCTTGTGTTTTATAAATATTAGTAAAAAATGAGACATTAATCATTTTATTATAAATGATGTCATGCAAATAATGTATTTTATTGATGAGTTGTTGATAGTTTGATTAATTTTTTTTTTATAATTTTCTACATTATACTATACAAAATTTTTTTATATATACATATTCTTTTGTTATCCAGTGAGTTTCATATGCATATGAATTTAATTAATTTAAAATTTATGTTATTAATAAATTTATCAATCATCAGTCTTAATTTTGTGACTTGAGTCAATTTTATAAATTAAGATTCATAATTTTAAAGTTTAAAGGAATTTCTTCCATTTTTCGCTTTTGAATCTTAATTTGATAAAACATGTGAAACACAATATGCTAATTTATTGTAAAAAAAAAACACAAGTAAGAAACGACAGAAGATGCAATCATAAAATATCAATTTGTTTTTTTTTTTTCCTAAAAATTCCAACTAAATAATATGTCAATTTGTCTCATTGTTGCTAATAGAGACCTTTTACAGTGTCATTATGACACCATATCACGCAATCTCAATCATTAAATTTTAATTGTTTTAGTCTTAACACTTTATTAAATGCCGGTTACCTATAAAAAAAGGTTTAGATATTTTTATAAGATTATAATAGAATGTCTTATAATAAAAGAAATATTTATCTCCTATATTGTTATGATTTTATAAAATAATTTAACTAAAATAAAGAATTAAATAAATTATAATTAATAGTGAGAAACTTATTAATTAAACTAAGGAGTAAGGTTCGATTTGGCCCTTGAACTTTTTGAAAATGTTCAAATTCTTTTTTTTTTTTTTTACTTTTTGTCATCAATTTACCCCTTAAATTTTGCAATAAAGGTCAAATTAGCCCTAAAAATTTTATTTACACCCTTTTTATCTAAGACGTAATTAAAAATTACAATAATAATTATAAAAGACCCCTAATAATTTAATTAGTTAACAAATTAGTCCATATATTCATAAATACATTTAATGAAAAATGAAAATGTTATTTTTTAAAAACATACTATTATTTAAGGCCTAAATTTATTTTAATATATTATATTACTAGATAGTTTATTTATTCGCTAATAATTTTTTAATAATTTTGAAATATTAAAATTTATTTGGTTTACTTATAATATTAAATTGTATATTAACACATATAATATCAAAATATTTTAATATTATGTGTCAAAATTTTTGAAGAATTATAACACTTATAGTAGTAAACTATTTTTCATGATAGTTAATTATAAATATATAAAAATATATAAATTTTAATAATTTTAATTTATGTGTTTAAATTTAAAAATAATAATGTATTATATTAATATACTAAAAGATTATCATTTTTAAAATAATTAACTATAGGGTGAATTACTATTTACCCTATGTGGTTTGATATATTACACTACTTGGTCCCTGACATTTAAAATTTATATTATCTCCCCCTTTTATTTTGCGTAATTATACTATTTACCACCTCCGTTAAATTTTCCATTACAATTACCGTTAGTTGACAAAAAATTATACTATTTACCCCCTCTATATGACTATATTATACTATTTACCCCTCAATATTTAGAAATTATATTTTTTTATTTTTAAACTAATTTTCTTAAAGTTTACTATAAAATGATAATTATATCATTTAAATAAGAATATAAAATACATAATTTAATTTTATATAATCAAAATTTTAATTAAATTCCAATTAATAAATATTAGTTTTAAAATATCTTTATTTAAATATTAACTTAAAATATTCATATTGCATTAAAAAATTTAATCAGTTCAATTCTCCTTTTTATTTTGAAATCTAATTATTCATTTGAATTTTAGTTTCAATCATTGGGTATACTGATTAAATTATTTAAAATTGTTAATTTTATTCATAATATAATTTATATATTCAATAATTTAAACTAACAATTCAAATAAAAATCAAATTTTAAAGTTTAAAAGAAGTTAAAAAAATTTACTTTTTTAATTTTTTATGAAATATAAATATTTTGGTTAACATTTAAGTAAATATATTTAAAATTGGAAAAAATAAATTATTATTTGATTAAATTAAAATTAAAATAAGCTATTTTATTTTTTGTCAAAAATATTTTTAATAAGATTATCCATTTTATAGTCAATTAATGATAATTTTAACATAAATTTTATTAAACAATGAGTTTATATTTTTTAAATTTTTTGGCAAAATAATATAATATATTCAAATAGAGGGGGCAAATAGTATTTACTTGTTAATGTCATATCAGTTAATGGTAATTGTGACGGAAAATTTGACGGAATGGGTAAATAGTATAATTATGCAAAATACAAGGGCGAGATAATATAAATTTTACATATCAAGAACCAAATAGTATAATATGGCAAAACACACGGGGTAAATAGTAATTCACCCTTAACTATAATATATAATTTTAAAAAATATTAACAATTTTTAACATATAAATATTTTAAAGATTTAAAATAATTTTATTTATATGTATATTAACATGTCATGCAAATATTGAAATATTTCAAAAAAGTTTGAACCATAATATGAAAATATTTTAAAATTATATGTATTAATATTCAAATTAATAATATAATAAATGAAATAAAATTTCATATTTCAAATATTATTAAAATTTATTGGTGACTAAATAATTGTCTAATGATATAATATACTATAAATAAATTAAGGGATTGAATATAATTTTAAAAAATAAATTTTTAATTTTTTTACTAAATATTTTTATGAAAGTGTGGACTAATTTGTTAACTAACTAAACCATCAGGGAGTTATCTGTAATTTTTATTCTGATATTTGTTTATATTTCATACAACAGGAGTGTAAATGAAATCTAAAGAGCCAATTTGACCTTTATTATAAAGTTTATAGGGTAAATTGATGAAAAAGCTAAAAAAAAGGGCACTTTAAACTTTTCTAAAACGTTTAAGGCCAAATCAAACTTTATTGTTTAAGCTAATTATTTACCATGTTGTATGATTAAAGCATAAAAAAACAAATAGATGAGAATAATAATTTTATTATTGAAGAAACGTACAGGGTAATAGATTTCAGCATGTCCATGCAGGCTTAGCTCTCAGCCTCTCAGAGCAGCACCGTTCACTCCAATTAGGAATTGATGTAGGCTGGTGGGCTTTAATTTTTTTTTTATTATAAAATAAAAATTTTCTAAAAAGTTGTTAAGTTGTTATATATTTAGAGTTACAAAGCATAGGACTAAAATTAAAATTGAATTAATCCTTGATTTCCATAGAATTTTATTTTTATTATTTCTCAATTATTATTTTTCACCCTAATTTCTATGTGGCTATTAAAGAATATTTAAATTTTTTTAATCTCGTTAAATTTAGAAATCTATCATCAATGTATATATTTTTTAATTCTAATAGATTTACAATTTGATTATTAATTAATAAATCATTATTCATAAGTCATTTATATTAGTTAACCAACAAACGAATTATTGCTCCATTATAATAATTTTAAAATCTTATTATTTATTATAAATAGTTATTTTTAGATGTAATAAATTATGATTTCGTGAATCAAACAGATAAATCATCAAAATTCAGAATGCAATCAGATGTTTGTCACACCTTTCTTAAAGCTAAATCTTTACGCATTAGTTAGTGTACAATTAGCAAAAAATAATGTTGCCAATGACTTTCCACAATGGCTTGTTGCCTTGTTGTATATCATTATCATGTGCGTGTTTCATTCTTAGTTCTACTAGATCATTCTTGCATGAACCCTGGCATGTATCACAATCACGTTTGCATGAGTCCTAAAACCATATACATCTTGTATGAGTACTAAAGAAATTGCTTCATGCATCTGCATACAATTTGAAACTAGAACAACAGCAATACAGCATAACTCACCTGACAGCTATAACGGTTAGAATGGCATTTGCCTGACACTCACAATAATTATACAACATAACACAACTCACCTGATGCTTACAGCGGCTATAACGACCTCCACCTGATGCTCACAGTAGCTATATAGTATAAGAAAACTAGCCTGACGCCTATAGTGACTACAACGGCATTTGTCCGACGCTCACAGCAGCTATACGATATAAGGCAACCAGCTATACGATATGGTGATAAAGCATATATAATACATTTAAGTACGCAATTGAAATCAAATTATTCATTCAATAATGCAAAACAATTAATATAATTCATTGACAGTTATCATCCATTGCAATTCCAACCTACTAAGCAATTAGCCTTAAAACATCATAAATAAAGCTATAAACACAATAAAATAATATTCAAACACCAAAAGAATTATAAAAAGGAAGAGTTTTTAACAATTAGAAACAAATTTAGAGTCTCTAATAATCTTCTTTGATAATGATTTGATGAAAGAAAATGTCTACAAAATAAATGCTCTTTTGATCTTCCTTGAATATTAACAACTTCTAACTACTTTTGTCTCTTCTTATAATAATCTCTAATTATCTAATAATACATTATCTATCCTTTTGCAAAGACAAAATAAATTACTTATATGTTTTAAAGTTGATAGCCAAAGGGTACAAGGCATGTCAAAATAAAAGCTATAAATCTTAGTGAAGAATCATATTGCTTCAACATTAGCAGTCAATTCAAGGGCATTTTTGATAATACGAATGAGTGAATTAGGTCTAGGTTATTCAAAGACATCATATTCCTCTGAAATAGATTTCTATAGCAACTTGAATCACTTAAATCTGAGTTTTGTAGAGGAAGTTATGGCTAAAAGAGTGCAACATGATCCGAAGGGTCGTGTCTCTTCACACTGTGCCAAGTGGTGAAGCTTGTGCCGACTCGCGACAATTCCTCACTATCATGACTTATGAATGGCAGGGAAGGCATACTGAGTCATGATAGAATGCTTCTATACCGAGTAGTGAAAGTGGTGCCAAGTAATGACAGAATGCAAACAATCCAAAGATTGGTTCCTTCATTCCTTTGACTTTGAATCACTTCAATATATGTATACAACTTTCATAAGCTTCAAACAAACTTTAAAAACATCTATAAGTCATTCAAATTCATATAAATTTACCAAGAACAATGATGAGCAAAAGCATTTATGATTAGGGATAAAATGCATGAAAACTAAACTAAAATGTGAACTAAATACAACCTAAATATGCATGAAACATCCTAAAACTACTATGCTAATTGTAATATATCAAACTCCCCCACACTTAGACTTTGCTTGACCTCAAGCAAAACTCAAAGATCAAAGATGAAGGTTAAATAAAAGATCAATAGATTACTCCTTTCAATTCAAACTGATTAAACATTAATAAGGGTCATTGCCACATTAAATCAAAGAAATAAAGAAAAAAAGATTGACAATCAACTTCACAAGCCCTCACAAGCCTAGAATATGGACAATAATAATGTAGAAAATAAAGTAACCCTCACCAAGCATTGTTATAAATGAAATCAATGCAAGTAAAATTTAAGTCCAATTTATTAATCAAACTTCAAATCCAAGGGAAACTACTAAATCATATAGGACAAAAGAAAAGCACACGTACTTATGCAATCAATCTCAAGGCATTTTTAGACAATAAAACCTTACTTGAGATATTATTAGAAATCCTTTATGAACGAATACAAATGAGGAGCAAACAAAAATACACATGACTTACTCGGAATCCACAACATCATCAAATGGCTACTAGCACTATTCATAGCCATATTAGGCTAGAGAAATAAAATATATACACTTTGTGTCTTTTTTTTATTTAAATGAGTACGTTTTACGCTCCATCTCGCAATTTTTCTTTTTTCAATTTTTTTTCTTTTTTTTTAGAATCCTCATCCTTTATTGATTAATTAAAAGTACGTATTATGGCTATAGTTTCCTCTTTTAAGCATATATCATTTTCCAAAAACTTTAAGCTCAATTTATTAGTCCAAATTATTTAATTAATATGATTAAACATATCAAAAGCAATTACACAAGGCAAAAATTACCATCAAACCTACACTACATTGTCCAAATTCTTAGCAAATAAGGCAAGAGAAGTAAATAATCAATCAATTTTTAGATGTTTCTAAGACTTAATATATTAATAAACTAAATTAGAACAAATCATTCCAAATTCAAAAGGAGTATACAAAAATAAGATAAAAAAGATAGTTTGAAATAATGCAACCAAGCATAGTAAACTAAAAATTGAATACTATACTTAAACTAAAAATGCAAAATACACATAAATGCAAAAGACTTAAAATAAACACATAACTAAAATAGATAACCCCTCCCCCACACTTAAAATAACACATTTCCCTCAATGTGACCATGCAAACACAAGAAGGACAATCAAGGAAAATATAAGTATAGAGAAAAAAAGTTAAAAAATGCTCCCTCAATCTTGTTATGGCGATGGGGGTAGGGAATTAATTTAATACCCCCTACGCTCAATAAGGCAATCGATCTTGTGAGACATGCACCTTTGCCAATGTTCTGTATGGTGTTGCCTAGAATTAAGTTGCTCTAATTGTTGCATCATTGTTCATTGACCATGGAGAACTTGTTGCCATAAAGCCAAATCACTAGGAGCACTAGAGACTCCTCCACCAAATGCTACATTCTCAAAAGTTGGTTGTTGGGGTTATACTACATCCTCCTCACTTACATGGTGGTCACTCTTATGATGTTCTTCCTCACTTTCCTCCACCACTCGCACTATTTATGGATTTTGATCTCTTTTAATCCAACAAGAATGCTCTCGTGCATGCTTGAGGTTGAAGTTAGTATTAATGACTTCACCACGGGTGAAAGCTTGCTTTGTAAAGTGAATTAGCCTAACACATCTCATACTTGACAAGAAAGATTATGAGACATTAAAAGCAAGTGCAATTTGAGTAATGACATGACCATATGTCAAAGGACCCAAAGAATGGTTAGAATAATCAAGCATTTGATTTAAAAGCCAATGAGTCCAACAAATTGGTTTCTTTTCATGAACACACCACATCAAAAATAATTCTTGTAAGGACACCCTATTACCTTCCGATTTACCAAAGATAAGACATGCAAGTATCTTATGTAAAAGCCAATATTTATAGTCTTTAATAAACATAGCCGAGCCTTTTTTAGGATCAAAAGAAGGAGGTAAATCCATAAAAAATGCCTAAAAATGACATGCAGTATAATCACTTGACATTTTACGAACACCATTCTTAGTAAAACTAAACACATTTTTTATGAAAGTACGATTCACTTGGTAAGTATGGCTTAGCATGCGAAAGTCTATAGCAGTTTTGTCCATGTCATTTATAACAAAAGAACAATAAAACTCTTGAGTTAATTGCATATAAGAATCATTTTCCAAATCAACAAATTTCTTAAGCCCTATTGACTTCAACAATTTATCCATAACATTAGTCATACCCATTGTTTCAATAATAGACTTAGGCAAAAATCTAGAACCAACAACATAACTAGTTGTACTTTGAACATATTTATCACCTTCAAAATCATGAAAAATAGGGAAAGGAGCCTTATACCTTGTAGTAAGATCAATAAGTTGGTATTCTTTCTCACTTTGAATGATGGCTTTACCCTTTGAAGCTTTAGAAGATTTGTGAGCTTTCTTCATAGTAAAATAAAGATAAAAGAAAATGCAAATGCAAAAATGGAAATAGAAAGAAATATATAGAGAAAAAGAAAAAAAATGTGTAGAGAAGAGAGTGTGTAAAGAAAAAGAAGAAAAAATTGTAGAAAAATATAGAGAGTAGAAGAAATGAATGAATGTGAAGAATTTAAAAATAAGAATAGAGTAAAGACAAAAATGAAAATAGGAGGAAATGAAAGTTAAAAGAGTTGTGATGAAAATTCAAAATGAATAAAGAAATGAAAAGAAAAAGAAATGGAAATATGTATTAGAAAGATACATGTATATATAAAATCATTTTTTTAAGAAGTTATGTTGGTAAAAGTGTATGTTGGTTGGCAAAATAGTGGATTAGTGGTAACTCGGCACCAATTAAAGCTGATGTGCCAAGTGGTGACAGTGTAAAACAGTCATGACTCGGCACTGATAGGCTATTGATTGCCGAGTCGTGACAATTGTAAAACGTCATGACTCGGCACCTGGTATAAGTGCCTGCCGAGTCGTGACAGTGATAAAATGGCACGACTCAGCATAAAACCAAGCTTTAGGTGCCGACTCGGCACCCTGTATAAATTTTTGAAATAATATTTTATTATTTTATTATATTTTTAAAAAAATTATTATTATTATTATTATTTTATTTAATCAAGACATATACTAAACATAATTCTAAGATAATGTGAGTGGTAAATCAAAAATGAATGAAATAAAAACTAATAATAAAATAAATGAAATATAAAAGAGAAAGCAACGAAAACTATACTAATTAAGAAAATAAATAAAGAAATGCTAAATTGAGGTCTATAGTTTGATCATTACCTCTGTGAAGATTAAGGTAGAGAAATGAGTGGAATGGAGATCCCTTTCTCTAATTGATCACCAATAATGTAAGGCTTTAAATGATGACCACTGACTTTAAAAGTTTCACCCTTCCTATTTTTAATCTCAATAGCACCATAAGGAAAAACTTTAACAACTCGGAATGGATCTGACCACCTTGATTTCAACTTTTTGGGAAAGAATTTGAGCCTTGAATTGTACAAAAGAACAAGATGACCTTCATAAAACTCCTTTTTTTTAATATGCTTGTCATGCCATTGTTTGGTTTAATCTTCGTAGATCTTGGCATTTTCATAGGCATTCATCCATAATTCCTCCAATTTATTAAGTTGAAGGAGCCACTTTTGACCTGCTTTTATTAAATCAAAATTCAATGCTCTTATTGCCCAATAAGCTTTACGTTCAAGCTCAACCGGTAAGTGACAAGACTTCCCATAAATCAATTATTATAGAGTAAGACCAATAGAAGTTTTGAAAGTTGTCCTATATGCCCATAATGCATCATCAATCTTCAATGCCCAATCCTTTCTTGAAGCTAAAACCGTCTTTTCCAAAATCCATTTGAGTTCCCTATTACTAACTTCAACTTAAGCATTTATTTGAGGGTGGTATGGAGTAGCTACCTTATGAGTAACACTATACCTCTTTAAAAGTGATTCAATCATATGGTTGCAAAAATGAGAACCTCCATCACTAATCAATGCTCTTGGAGTACCAAATTTAGGGAATATGATCTTCTTAAGAATTTTTTTAATAACCTTGGTATCATTTGTAATGGATGGAATAGCTTCTACCCATTTAGAGATATAATCAACCATGACAATGATGTACTTATTGCCTAAGGAACTGGGAAATGGTCCCATAAAATCAATACCCCAAACATCAAAAATTTCTACCTCTAGAATATCACTCATAGGCATCTTATACTTCTTAGAAATATTACCCATTCTTTGACATCTATCATAAGCTAACACAAAGTCTCGGGCATCTTTAAATAATGTGGGCCACTAAAATCTAAATAAAAGTACCTTAGATGTTGTCCTAGATAGAACAAAGTGTCCACAAACCTCTATGGAAAGGCAATGCCTAAGAACATCCTAAACTTCATCTTGTGGAACACATCAAGGTAAAACTCCATTTACTAGATAATTGGCAATATCTGCAATCCATGGAAGTTCTTTTTTAGAAATTTGAAGAAGTTATTCACCCGGGAATGTGTCATTGATAGGTACACCATCATCTTACTTCTTTAATCCTTCTTGATCTAGCCTTGACAAATGATCTGCCATAAGATTCTCACTACCTTTCTTATCTCTAACCTCCCAATCAAACTCTTGAAGCATCAAAATCCACCGAAGCAACCTTAGCTTGGCATCTTTCTTGCTAAAAAGATACTTGAGAGCAGTATAATCTGAGAAGACAATCACCTTTTAACCAACAAGATATGCTCTAAATTTATCAAAAGCATAAACAATGGTAAGAAGCTCTTTTTCGGTGGTAATATAATTGATTTGAGGACCATCAAGAAGCTTACTAGCATAGTAGATCACACAAGGCTTCCCTTCCTTTCTTTGGCCTAAAACAGCCCCCACAACATAATTACTATCATCACACATAATCTCAAATGGTAATTCCCAATTAGGTGGCTGTAAAATAGGAGCTGAAATAAGAGCTTTCTTAAGCTTTGCAAAGGAATCCAAACATGCTTCATCACACTCAAAAATTGTCTCCTTTGCTAATAAGTTACACAATGGTTTGCTAATCTTAGAGAAGTCTTTAATGAATCTTCTATAAAATCTTGTATGTCCAAGAAAACTTCTCACATATTTGACACATTTTAGAGGTGGCAAATTAGCTATGACTTCAAATTTTACCTTGTCAACTTCAATACCCTGCTTTAACACCATATGGCCTAGAAAAATGCCTTTTTGCACTATAAAATGATATTTCTCCCAATTTAGCACTAATTTATGCTCTTTGCACCTGTTAAGAACTTTAGAAAGATTTTCTAGATAATTTGAAAAGTTAGCACCATAAACACTAAAATCATTCATGAAAACCTCTACACAATCATCAATTAGATCACTAAAAATGGAGAACCTACATCTTTGAAATGTAGCAGGAGCATTGCAAAGCCCAAAAGGCATGCGTTTAAATGCAAAGGTACCATAGGGACATGTAAAAGTAGTCTTAGGTTGGTCATTGGAATGAATAGGTATTTGGTAAAAACCACTAAGCCCATCCAAGTAGCAAAAATAAGAAAAATTAGCCAATCATTCCAAAACTTGGTCAATAAATGGTAATGGAAAATGGTCTTTCCTAGTTGCTTTGTTAAGCTTTCTATAATCAATGCACATACGCCATCCAGTGACAGTCCTAGTGGGCACTAAATCATTAGACTCATTTTTCACAACCGTTAAGCCACCTTTTTTAAGGGCAACTTGAACGGGGCTTACCCACTTGCTATCACTAATGGAATATATAATACCATTATTAAGCAACTTAATTACCTATTTCCTAACCACATCTTTAAGAGTAGGATTTAATCTTCTTTGACCTTCAATTGAAGGCTTAGCATCATCCTCTAAAAGTATTCTATGCATACACACATTAGGGTTAATACCCTTTAAATCATTTATAAAATAACCAATAGCACCTCTATGGCTAAGTAACACATCACATAAAACATCAACATTATCATTAGGCAAAAATGAATTCACAATAAAAGGAAATTTAAAGTTAGAGTCAAGAAATGCATATCTTAGATTGGATGGTAAAGGCTTGAGCTCTAACTTTAATTCTTCATTTAGTAAGGTAGATTTTGGACCATCATCCCTCCTTAATGGTTCAAACCTTGAATTCCTATAAGGAGGAAAGTATGAAGTTGCCTCCAAGAGTTGCACCTTGGCTTCTTGCATTATATAGGGTTCAATAGCATCTTAACTTAGACACTCATGTATCACTTCATTAATGCATTCATCAATAACATCAAGTGAGTCTATTCTACTTACCACTTTGATTGGTGTAGTATTTATCATTTTAAACACATTAAATACCATAGACTCATTATTCATTTTCAATGTGATCTTGCCTCTCTTTATGTCAATAATCACACCCGCCATCACCAAAAATGGTCGCCCAAATAAAATTGGGATTTCCAGATCTTCTTCCATGTCCAAAATAACAAAATTGGCAGGTATAATAAATTTACCCACCTTGGTTGGCACATTTTCAAGAATGCCAAGTGGATAGATGATAGATTTGTTTGTCATGGAAAGACACATATTTGTAGGCTTAAGCTCTCCCAAGTCAAGCCTCTTATAGATAGAGTAAGGCATAAGACTAACACTAGCACTAATATTACATAAAGCTTTATCAAAATAAGTACCACCAATTACACAAGGAACAGTAAAACAACCTGGATCCTTAAGCTTTGGAAGAGATTTGGAGTATATGGCCTTGGATTCTTCAATAAGAGAAACTAATCCATACTCTTCAAGCTTGCTCTTATGATTAATGATATCCTTCAAAAACTTGCCCCATACTGGTATATCTCTAATAACATCAATTAATGTTATAATAATGGTGATCTCCTTAAGATAATCAAGAAATTTGCCAAATTTCTTATCCAAGGTACGCCTAATAAACCTTTGGGGAAAAGGTAGTGTTTTAATATCTAGCTTGGGTTCATCATCTTTGGGTATGGTACCTTCCTTTTTACTCTTCTCAATACCTTTATTATCAGCCGTACCACTAACAATAATATCATCATCTCCTTTACTAGCCTCTACCTCTACCACATCATCATCATCAATCACTTTCTTACCCTTACTAGCAACATTTTTAACCTCCTTAACACTCCTCAAAGTAATTGCTTAGCAAGTCTATTTTGGTGTAAACTCCGGTTGGCTAGGAAGCTTTTCCAAGGGTTTAGAGTTAGAGGAAAAGGCTTGTTGAGCAATTTAGGTTTCAAGGATACGGTTATGAGTAGCAAGTTGTTCAAGCTTATAGTTAATTTACTTGAATTGCTCTTCATTTTGCTTATTGATGGTCATTTGTTGGTTAATGAATTGCTCCATAAGAGTTTCAAGGTTGGATTTGGGCTGGGTAAGATTCAAAGCTTATTGTTTCATGGGAAATCCTGGTGGATTTTGTGGTTTAGTGTTTGGGTTAAGTTGTGAAGGGTTAGACCATGAGAAATTAGGATGGTTCCTCCATTGAGGGTTATAGGTGTTTGAGATTGGACCATTCTTTGGTTGAAACCTCCTTGCAAATAGTTTACTTCCCCACTAGAACTCACATGGCATTCATCATATGCATAAGGACCTCCACACAATTCACAAGTTGAGCTTGACTTTTCCATCGAGTTAATTTAGACTTTACTTATAAGTTTTGTTAAAGCATCCACTTTGGCATTTAACATATTTACACTATCTAACTCAAGCATTCCTTTTCCTTTTGCCAAAGTAGTTTCATTACCCATGTAGCCTTGAGATGCAAGTTCCAAGGTAGTAGCTTCCATTGGTGTCTTGTTCATCCATTTACCATTAGAGGCTGCATTTATAATACTCCTAGCATCATCGGATAGCCCATTGTAGAAAATTTGAGGAATCATCCAATTGGGCAACCCATGATGTGAACATTGCCTTTGAAGCTCTTTGAATCTCTCCCAAGCTGCATAAAGTGTTTCATCCTTGTTTTGCTTGAAAGTGCTAATCTCATTGCAAAGCCTAGCCGTCTTGTATGGTGGGAAATACTTGTGAAGGAAAGCTTGATTCAATTGATCCCATGTAGTGATAGAATTGCTAGGTAAACTAGCAAGCCAAATCTGAGCTTTGTCCCTCATAGAAAATGGAAACAATCGTACCCTTATTGCATCATCCGAAATATTGTTGATCTTAAAAGTTACACAAACATTAAAAAAGGTGAGGATGTGAGCATATGGATCATCTTCCAACAAACCTCCAAACTGATTATTTTGCTCCATTTGGATGACACTTGGCTTGATTTCAAAATTGTTATTAGCAATGGTTAGAGCTACAATTCCTCCAGAATTTTTAGTGATGTCCGGTAAGGTACAAGCGCCTAAATTTCTTCTTTGCGGTTTAGCCATATTTACTTGTCTTTGTTCCCTATGCAAGCGATGAAAAGTACGTTCAATTTCAGGGTCAAAGAATAAAATATTACTAGAACTATGAGCACGTCGTAAGGAAATCACAAGAAGAACGAAAATAAAAGTATAAAAATATATAGAAAATAATCAAAACAAGAAAATTAAAAATAATTAAACTATCTAAAATCCTAAAGTATCTTTTCTCTATCCTAAACTAATATTAATTTCAAAACCGTTTATTCTCCGGCAACGGCGCCAAATTCTAATGTGGGTTAGAATGTATACCCTAGCTTCTATGGCTAAATATAGGATAAGCAAGGGGTTGAAGACATAAAATATGGGGAAATCAAGTATTAACTGGATAATTACTAAGATGAATAGGATTACCAATAATCAAGTTGTAATAAATCAAATTATAAATCTAATTAAATAATAAATTAACTAAACTATACATTTAAACAAAAATATAATAACAACAATATTCAAAGAAGCATAGGTAAAGATTACAACCTAGAATAGAACAATGAATTATTAATATAAAACAATTATATTGACTATGAATGCAATAATTGGAGAATGTGACGTAAAGTCCTTAAGAGCAACTCTCGTTGTCAAATAAGGGCATTTCCATCTAGATTCTACAAGCACTCTCGTGCCATTGTAGAGATAGACAAAAACCATGAAGTTCTTTACCAATTCTTTGATCTCTCAAAGTGGATTTCTTGTCTACAGGTACTTTCTTATTCTTTAAGTGAAATTAAATGTATTTCCATCAAAAATTCCAACTCTCATTGTGAATCCTTGACTAAAACATTATATATGGTAATCAAGCATATATAACACATTTAAGTACTTAATTGAAATCAAATTATTCATTCAATAATGCAAAATAATTAATGTAATTCATTGAAACTATCATCCATTGCAATTCCAACTTACTAAGCAATTAGCCTTGATACATCATAAATAAAACTATAAACACAATAAAATAATATTCAAACACCAAAAGAATTATAGAAAGGAAGAGTTAGAAACATATAAAAATGAATTTAAAGTCTCCAATAATCTTCTTTGATAATGACTTGATGAAAGAAAATGTCTACAATGTAAATGCACTTTGGATCTTCCTTGAATATTAATAACTTCGAGTTCTAACTACTTTTGTCACTTATAATAATAATATTTAATTATCTAATAATATCTTATCTATCTTTTGTAGAGACAAAATAAATTACTTATATGTTTTGAAGTTGATAGCCAAAGGGTACAAGGCATGTCAAACTAAAAGCTACAAATCTTGGTGAAGAATTATATTGCTTCAATATTAACAGTCACTTCAAGGGTATTTTTGACAATGTGGATGAGTGAACTAGGTCTAGGTGTCTTTAGAAACTCATAGTCTCTGAAATAGCTTTCCATAGCAACTTGAATCACTTAAATCTGAGTTTTGTAAAGGAAGTTATGGCCAAAAGAGTGCAATATGGTCCGAAGGGTCGTGTCTCTTCACACTGTGCCAAGTGGTGAAGCTTGTGCCGACTCATGATAATTCCTCACTGTCACAACTCATGAATAGCAGGAAAGGCATGTCGAGTCATAATATAATGCTTCTATGCCGAGTAATGATAGAATTCAAACACTCTAAAGCTTGGTTCCTTCATTCCTTTGACTTTGAATCATTTCAATATGTGAATACAACTTCCATAAGCTTCAAACAAACTTTAAAAACATCTATAAGTCATTCAAATTCAAATAAATTTACCAAGAACAATGAAAATCAAAAGCATTTATGATTATGGATAAAATGCGTGAAAACTAAACTAAAATGTGAACTAAATGCAACCTAAATATGCATGAAACATCCTAAAATTACTATGCTAATTGAAATTTATCACTTACATGAGTAGTCTCTGGAGGCATAAAGCTCAATAGGCCGTGATCTCCTATCGACAGGTTCCTATAATAAACCTGACCTTGTAAGTCCAGATGATAAACTGTAGTGACTAGAGGCCTTTTGAAATCCCCTGTAATGATCCCTCTAATAGAGACAGAAGGAGCTAAGGTTGGGATAGAAGGGCAAGCACCCATGATAATGTAGTAGTTAAAGCAGTAGCTGATACTGAGGCAGTAGCAGCGCGTGACCTGTTCGACGAACACTGTGATAAAGCAAAACACGTAAAAAAAGTAAGAGATGTGTAAACTAAGACTTATATACTTTACTTTCCTATGACATGTATGCTCACCACACATGTACGTGAGCTGGAAGCTGTCTCCTCAGCAGCTGGATCTTTCCGCCTAGTATCCACCGTATCGATCAGCTCCAAAAGTACTCTCAGTAATAGTAGGAGGCTTTAGGAACTGAAAGCCATTATAACCAATGGAGGCTCATAGTCGCTCATCCTCTAACAACTCATGATCCTAGAACATGCTCTCAGGTGGTGGTAGGGGCACTCTCCTCCTAAGACCATGAGGCCAATCCAAGACGCACTCACCTAGATACCAAGCATAGTATGCTAAACTTTCCAAAAGCACCCTTCGTCTACTCCTAAAGTATGCAACCCTTATATCATCAAAGTAGACAGCAACGTCTATAGCCTACTAATGAAGATTAACTTGTATAATATAAAAGAATAAGACAATTAAGGAGGAAAAAAATAGAAGCAATAGACACGCCATGTCTAGTGTCAGAGAGCCAAATTGACCTCTAACACCCTCTAGGGTCAACTCCTATCTCATCCATGGTCCTCTAACCCAAGTAGGAAAGTGAGGGAATCCATCTGCAACCCAGCCGATAATCTCAAGATGAAGAAAGATCCCAAGCTAGTATGCTTAGATCTACACGAAGCATAGTTATTCTACACAAAAGACCCAACTCAAAGAAGAAAGGAGAATGAAGCTAGTTTAAGATAAAAGCAGCTCATGTCACTAACAAATGGCATCCAATAGGCCCTCGAGCCCCCACAACAACCCTCGTCTAGACTATGATACAAGTACCCCAAGGCAGGAGATCCCTAATTATACTATTGCAATGTGCCTAAGTCCCTCAGTAATGGTAACACCCACACCTCCACCATGTTATTCATATTCGGGAATACGAACGTGCTAAATAGGATGAAGATAAAACAGTGGGCAATTTGCTCAGTGCTGAGTGTACCAATCTTTATGAGAGTAGTACAGTCTCTCATCAGGGTGGTGTAGAGGACCCGACTATCACTGCCCCTCTTATAAAAAACCTTAAATTCTAACAGAACACGAGCTAACCTTCGGTGATCCTCTAGAATCTCTACTGGGACTCTAGCTCTAACAAATGATAGCACACTAATAGCGGTAAAGTCCAAAGGAGTAATGGTCATCTCCCCAAATATATAGTGGAAGGTGTATGTGTAATCAAACCACCTCTCCAATAATGCCATCACAGTAGCTCAGTTAGTCTTGATGACCCCCAGATAGCTACCACTGCAGCTATCTAGAAGGCCATCAAAACCTAGCCCTCTAATGTGAGCCCTCACCGAATCAAAGAGACTTTCATAAAAAGAAACCATGGCAGATAGGCTACTAGATGAGTGTAAATAAGGTGCAGTTTGTGTTACGCCAAAGCAAAATCACTAAAGAGGGAAGTATCTTTTGTTTCTTATGTGCAAGTAAATCTAGTTTTATTTTTATTTCGATTTTCATAGATAAGCACATGAATAACTGATCGTTGCATAATTAGATAGCATAATTAAATTTTATTTCATTTCATCTTGTACACATGCATATTTGTAGTTAGTCTTTTAAATAATTTTCCATACACAAATGTGTAGTGTGGATCAACTTTTTCTAGTATTTAACTAACTATGTGTGTTTCATTGCGTAGGCATTAATGAAATGAGAGTTATCCTAAAAGACTTGAAATAATAACGAACCTTAAATAAATTTAATAAACAACCTAAATTAAACTTTCAAACAATAATTCACCTAAGTCTTCTATTAAAATATTACAGGAAAAATAGGGTATCCTAACATGCAACCTAAATAAAGAAGGAAAATAGGGAGCGTACCGAGTGGCGATTCAAATTCCACCGATGAATGTTCAAATCCAAAATGAGGGGGATCCTCTCTCCTTAGGTGAATCTCTGGTCGCCTCATTGAATGCAAGCCAAATGATGTATGCCACAAGAACTAGCAACAGGCGCATCCCCTATAACTCTCGAGAGTAGAGCGTCTAACTCATCCATAAAAAATGATATTCTAAAAGAAGACCCTGCCATAATGAGATTATAGAGGTATTTTAGAGAAAACCTAAGCTAAAGAGATGAAGAAGGAATGAAAAATGAAGAAAACAATGAAACAATCATGGGCTTGTGCCTACCACCAATGGGCGCACACCTATGGTGATGGCACAAGAACCCATCGCTTCCCAAACGGTGAAAGGCTCTCCATTTTCGCACTTAAGCCCAAGTATATGGGAAGCCACACCTCATTTGCAATATGACAATGCCTAAAGAATCAGACCTAGACCACAAAGGAAGATAGACCAAGAGGCAAAGACTAAAGCAATAAAGCCTCACCCTAAAAAAAGAAGAATGCCATCAAATTAAAAATAATAAGTGTTTTATGAGGGAGTATCCTTATCGCATGCTCCCATAATAACTTTGAATTTTCCTTTGCAGGAAATGATAGGAAAACCACATAGTCTATAAGCAAATACTGAACGTGAAATAGAAAGACAAACAATAAACCCCACAAAGAGAAGAATATTACAAACTTAAAGATAAATACATTCTAAAAATTCCGCTATATTGTCTCAGGATACTAACTCCAGAATTTCCTTCGTAGGGAATAATGGAAAAAATACAGAGTTCAACACTTCATTGGCAATAGTCTTTGAATAGCCTTCTGAATCTAGCAAATAAAAAGAGAAGAATACTATAAAGTGAATTCCAAAAATAACTTTTATTCTAATATCACTAAACTAACTTCAAAATATTTTCCAATAGGAAATAATGAGGAGGAGGCATATTATCCCGTAGCATATCAACTGTATAATGACAACCTAAAAATAAAGGCTAAAAAAGACCAAGATTATGTACAGTAGCAAACGAAAATGAGAATTCCCATTGAGGAGAGTCTTAAACATCACGTGATGAAGTACTCACCACTAGACAAAGTTCTTATATCAAGGAAGAAAAGCAAACACTCTCTATTCATTTTCTTTTTATATCTAATATAATAAAATACATCAGTTCAAAAGAAGTCCATTAACACAGTGAGTTCGTAAATGTGAAACATGCATTGCGAACCATAATATCTTATGGTCTTCTTTTGTCTACTTCATATATCTAAGGGTTCTCTTAGGGGCATTACACTAAGAACTCTTAAGCTTTAATCAACCAATTCTTACTTCAAGTAAAAGCAACAAGAAACCTTTTAAAGTCAAATCATCAAATAATGAAGATAGGAGGTCTGGATCTTGAATGAGAAATTAAATCTTGAATTAAATATACTCTAAGGCTCAAAATAAGTACGAGTATCCACAATGGATCCGTGGATAATATCCACACTGAGTAATATGAGAAAGGTAGGAAAAATACTGAAAAAAGAATAACAATCAGAAATTGAGAGCTAAAACTGCCTCCATCTACTCCAATGCTCATAAAAAGAGTACAAGTATCTGAAGGATCTTTTCACGGTATCTAAGCTGACCCAAGACCTCCAAAGGTTGTATCAATAACTGAGATCCAAACATCTTATCTTTATCTTTCAAAAGTTTTACTTGACGAGTTTTCTCAAGCCTAAATGAGAAATTCAACTCTTCACTTAGTAAAACACTGCATTCTTGGTTACATCTCTAAATCTGTGAACTATGGTAAGGAATGACCATAAGGAATGCATTAAGCAAAACTTGTAGAGCATATATGACTTGTCAAGAATTAGTGAATTTCTTTCCAATTCAAGGGTGAACAACTTATGACTATAGAATAAATGTCACATGACACTAGCGTAAAACTAACTTTAATAAAATTTTTAGGAAATCTCAAGAAAATATCAAAATCAACAGTTCGAGTTAAAGCAAACATCATCAAGACAACATCAAACTAGAATCACTGCATTTCTTTTTGCATTCTCACATGCTTAAATTGCATAAAACTACATATCATTTGCCTAATTTCATATTATTACCATGCACACGTCTTATTCTTAGTTTTACTAGGGTCGCATGAGCCCCAACATGCATTATGATCACGCTTCTATGAGTCTTGAAATCACATGCATTATTGTATGAATCTCAAAATTGCATCATGCATTTACGTACAACTTAAAGCCCAAACAGCGGCTATACAACATCAACAGTTTAACGCCCACAGTGGCTAAACAACATCAATAGCTTGACGCCCATAGCAACTATGCAACATCAACAGCTTGATGCCCACAGTGGCTATACTTCATCAATAGTTTAACACCTATAGCGGCTATACAACATTAATAGCTTCACGCCCACAGTGGCTATACAACATCAACAACTTAACTCCAACAATGGCTATATAGCACAAAACACAATGACTATACATCACCCACTTAATGCCTATAATGGCTATACATTATTCGCCTAATGCTCACAGCAGCTATACGGCATCCCAATGTCAAGACACTCGCTTGAAGCCTACACAATGTTGTTTTAGAAAGGATAATGTTTTTGTTTGAATTTGAATTGCATTTACTTTAGCAAATAGATTTAACTTAATTTCTATTTACTTATCTATTCACTAAGTATTTATGTACTCATTTTACTCTATTTTTTAAATATTTTTCAGATAACAGGGTTTAATAGAGAGTTATTAGAAGTCCAAGTAAGGTCAGCCAATATCTTTATTAGAGAAGCCTTTGTATTTTTATTTCTTAACCTTGTATCTATATATAATATAAACTAGTATGTTCAAATTAAACAATGGTGGCTCAATATATGTATAGCAACTTTTGATAAATATGTGTGTTTTCTTTTTATGGTATTTACCATATGTTTTTAACGTACAAATACAACTATTAATCTAGTTTAAGAATGTGATTTTATTTAATAATCAATTACCTTATACATCGATCATTATTGAAAAAAATACTTCCAATTGAAAAATAATTACTTTCCTAAATATATCAAACATACTATATTAACATTTCTAAAACAATATTTTTTTACTTATTTTAGTAAATATAATTATATATATAATATAACTGATGTAAATTAAGTGATTTTCCAAGTGGTTAGTTTTTAATGTCCATCTCGGGCTTTATAAAATGAGGTGTGACATTAAATGTCCATCTTAGGCTTAGTGAGATGAGGTGTGATATTTAGGCCCTAGACAACTAGTTTTCCACCCTGAATAGCCGGTCTAAAAGTTTATTTTGGGATTAAATGGCCGGTTTTAAGCCTTGGATGGCCAATTTTGCAAGGAATGGCTAGATAGCTATTATTTGCATACTGATAGTGTTTTTTTTTATGTTTTATAGGTTTGGCTTATAGAGAAGCTAAAGGTGGTGTTGCCCCCTGAATTCCCAGTAAATTATGGCCTAAGTCACTTCATAAGGAGGGGAATTGTGGTTAGGTTTGGTAAAAAAGAAGAATGGGTTGCTTGGATGTATGGTTTGGGTGATTTGGATGTTCAATAAACTAGCCCTTGGTGGAACTTTTAGGATGTTAGCATGAGGACTCTCAATTCCTATATTGCTCTTGCTATTTTGAGGGATACTTCCTTCTACCATACCATGAGAATTGCAAGGCAATGTGGTATGAAATAATATCTGGTGTGTATGCCTCATTACATAAATTTTGGTGCATTTACTAATCACTTTATTGAAAAACTTATTAGAGTTTGGAACTTGAGGACCTTATCCTACCATATCCATAGAAACCAAGACCTCACTAGCTCTTAAAACTACAAAGAATGGTTAAAAAGTCATGATGAAGCAAGTAGAAGTGGAGAGTGTAGTTCAAGGAACTAGGTCTAGGTTTAGAGCTCTTTCAGCTCTTATTAGGGTGTGGTTTTTTTCAAAGTCTGTAATGAATATGTTTAATAGGGATGTGTCTAGGTTATATGTTTATTTAGGAAGTAAAAAAGAAAGAAAGGTCTAGCTATATCACTTAGGATCATGTTTGACAGTAACAAAGCAAATTATGGTAGGATTACACCTGTGGTTGAGGTCTAGCTTTTATCGATGCCTAACCTTTATTATG
This sequence comes from Macaranga tanarius, assembly GCA_949673435.1. Classification (NCBI taxonomy): domain Eukaryota; kingdom Viridiplantae; phylum Streptophyta; class Magnoliopsida; order Malpighiales; family Euphorbiaceae; genus Macaranga; species Macaranga tanarius. The sequence goes on along the minus strand of CATIWO010718410.1, from coordinate 16,894 downwards.
GTTTTCATGAAATAAATAAAAGTGTTTGTTTTAAAAATCAAAGGATCCAAAGAATATGGTATGTAAAAAGAAAGGAAATGCTTTAGAAGGAATATAATTTGCAAAAGGTAATGAATGAAAAAAAGAAACTTTTAAATTATGTTCATTGTTTAAAAACAAATATCATGATTTCATTTACATAATCTAATGCTTAAACTATCGGCAAGTATACATACGCCCAAGCATAACAAGCTTAAAGCTATTGCTACCAACTATAAAAATGGATAAATGATATAGAATTACTTAAAGATCAATTGAATTGGCAAAAGGAATTTCTAATGATGTTAGCTAGCCTTTTTAGGTTTTTTAACCAACGTAACTCTCTAAATCTCATACTTTTGCCTAAGCTAGCCTTTTTGGGTTTTCAACTTATTGGGAATTTTATTATATGTTTTCTTTATTTTTTCCTAACTTGTGCCTAAATTGCCCTTTTTGGAATCAGCTTAGCGGGAACCCCTAATTTTGACCTAAGCTGCTCTTTGCGGGTTTTTGACTTAGCGGGGATTTTTATTTTTCATTTTCTTTTTATATAGCACTTTGCTTGAAAACTAGATGAAGTACTTCTTCAACCTATCCAAGTTTATAGGCTCTGAAAACTCATTATCATCCGTGTTTGACAACTTGATAGCACCTTTTAGTAAGATCTTTTTGAACAAATACAGACCATTCTAGTTGGATTTGAATTTTCCTCTTAGATCAAATGGCACTAGTCTTGCCTACTTCAACACCAAGTCACCTTCCTAGATCTTACTAGGCTTAACTTTTTTTATTAAAGGCATGATCTATCCTTCTCTGATACATTTGTATATTAAATGCTACTCTAAGCCTTTTCTTATCCATCAAAGTTATCTTCACACCGTGCCCTGGCTCATTCTACTTTTAGAATATTAGCTTCTAATACTACTCTTAGGGATTCTAACTCCACTTCAACTAGTAATACTACTTCCATTCTATAAACCAATGAGTACGGTGTAGTAGCCATTGCAAATCTAGAAAGTCGATAACTCAATAGAAGAAAGCTCAAGAGCACAACTTGGAATGAGATCATAGATAGTAATAATATTGTATATTTAATTTAATAAAATTTGCTTACAACTTAAGAGCATTATTTTAACGTCACCCGGCAAGATTTTCTTTGCTTTATGTAATATAATAGAGGTTCAAACATTAATTTTAATAAAACAACTCAATAAAATATAGTCTCATAGTTTCACAAAATAGTTCACCATAAGAGCATTGTCAGAGTAAATTATACACATGTAACAATGACATCGAATATAGTGTGGACCATCACTACACCGAAAGTAATACAATAAAGTCAATACACATATGACAACTTAAGTGTGATCAGTATTTAAGCTAATAGTAACTTGAAAGTCAAATCCTAAATAATATATGTATCCAATCCTAGGCAATAACTATACATATACCTCAGATATGGTCTTGAATTTACAATGTAGAATGTGCATCCGGACCCAGGCATTGACTATGCACACTTACCAATTCCACCATGTCCTAAACATAGACTTACATCTACAAGGTAGAATGTACACCTAGCCCCAAACATTGGCTATACACACTTACCAACCTTGCCATGCCCTAGATATAGACTTACATCTACAAGGTAAAATGTGCACCTGGCCTCAGGCATCGGTTATACACAATTACCAACCCCGCCATGTCCCAGACATGGACTTACATCTACAAGGTAGAATGTGCACCCGACCCTAGACATTAGCTATACACACTTACCAACCCCACCATATCCCAAACATGGACTTACATCTATAAGGTAAGATGTGTACCCGGCCTTAGGCATCGACTGTACTCGTCTACCAGTCCTACCATGTCCTCGATATGGACTTACTATCTCTTAGTGCCATATGTGCTTATGCTCATTGTTATATTATTCTTTAAAATTTCTCATGTATTCATGTATTATTTTTATTTTCTCATGCCTTTCTTTTCACATCCATTTCCCATAACATTCTTCAATTGCCAATTTTGTTAATAATCAATGTCATTCTTGTTTGAACATTCTTATTATAAATTTCCAAAAGCATTCTTATAATTGATTTAATTAGAAAATTTCATATCTTTAGCCTTTATGTCGGAGACTCGAATAAATTACCATATTCACTTAGAATTTGGTTGTTATTGCATTCTTGCTTAAACTTCTCTATTTCTTAAATTATGAAATTATTTCTTAAATTGATAAAGCTTGTATATACATATATGTATACCTTGAACTTAACTACACATGTTTTACTAAAAATAAGTCTCATTCAGTCCCTTTGTGGTTGTATTTAATGAATTAAGTATTCATATAAGTGTATATATATTTTCAGTTGAAGTTACGTTGTCGTTTTTAAAGTTTTGGACTATTCAGTTGCTAGTGCAAGGCACAGAGGCTCCTCCTTAGTGTTAAAGCATCACCTCTATGGCACTAAGGTGCCTTCTTTGTGCTGAGGCGTCGTCTCAGTGGCACTGAGGTGCCTCCTTAGTGCTGAGGTGTCGCCTGGTCACTCTAGCATCGCCTGAGTGACCCGCAGGGGCACCTATAGCATTCTAGACTCTATTTTGCTATGTTTTCAGAGCTATTTTTCATTCTAATTTATTCTAAAGCTTCATATCTCAATTTTAGAGGGTTAAACACCTTTTCTAAACTTGTTTAACTTGCATATAGAATTTCCAAACCAAGGCTTAACTAAATTCATTCATAATCAATCAAATTTCAAGAAATCAAGAATATAATTTATGACAACTAAATTTCAAAGCTTGTAGTAGAGTAATTTATTGACTTCCAATACTAAAATAGAGATTAGAATTATAAAGGAAAATTCATTAAAATTCAAACAATTTCATCATTAAAAACTCCAAAGGTTCTATATTTAATCTTAACATAATTTGTAAACTTTAACTTGAACAAATACTTGATAAATTTCCATAATTTGTTATTCTCAAGTAAAGAAATTAATAAGTAGCTCATATAACAATTCTAACAAAACTAAAATAATTATTCTTGATAAAATATTAATGAATCCAAATGATAACTATTCAAGAATAAAATTTAAGAATTTAAAAGAGAAGAAATATATAGTTTCACTTACCAATTTGTAGAAAATCTAAAATCTAAAACTCTCTTTATATCCAATTAATTTTTTATCAAACCAAAACTCCTTCCTTCTTTTTCTTCTTCTTCTTCTCTTGATAAATTTTCTTTACATCCTCTTCCTTCTTTTTTTTTTTAATCAATTTTTTTTATTCATGTTACTATATCAAAACCCCTTCTCCAAGCTATAAGAATTTTTTTTATTATTATTGTTACTATAGTAAATCCACTTCTCCAAGCCTGTAACATATATATATTTATTAATTTTTAATTTTTTTCACTTTAGTCCTTAAAATCCTCACTCTTTCCTTTTTAGTCCTTCCTTATTTTTTTTAGTTTAATTGAATCTTATCCTCTTATCAATTTAGTCCTTAAATTAATTTATTCCCCACCAATTTAAAAATAAATATTATTATTTAATCATACTGACTAGTTATCTCGAGGTCACGGATGCTACATATATATATATATGTAAACATGGCAATGTTTACTTCAGTCCTTAATTTTTAATTTTTTTCACTTTTAGTCTTGAAGCTCCTCACTCCTTCCTTAATTTTCTTTAGTTTAATTGAATCTCTCTTATCAATTTACTCCTTAAATTGATTTATTCCCCACCAATTTAAAATTAAATATTATTATTTAATCATACCGACTAGTTATCTTGAGGTCATAGATGTTACATATATATATACATATAAACATGGCAATGTAATACAGTAAAAAGAGGAGCATATATATGGTAAAGCATGGTAAATAGCATGGCAAAAGGAAACATATGTACATTGCGAAAATATGATATATAATATAGTAAAGAATAACATAAATATAACAAAAACAACATATAAAATAGTAAGAATATAAAGCAAGGCATAACATATACATATGATATGTCTTGAAAAAGGTAGCATGGTATATATATGCATGATCATGGCATAAATGCTACCAGCATGTCATATGTAAGATGTAAAGCATGGTAAATCATGTCATAATGGAAACTTGAGGGATGATAAGTCATGGTATGGATACAACACCAAACATGATAAAATATGGCATATTATAGCATATCACGTCAAATTATACATATAAATATCCCCAACTAGCCTAAAATATGGCAAAAATGCATAAAAAGAATGTAACTAATCATGCATATAACATAATGATCATGCCTTCTATATACAACTAAAAAATGACCATGTAAGCATGTGAAACCAAATAGCATGTATGGCAATTTATGTATATGGCACAACAAAATTATAACAATATGCACAAAAATATAAAAGGCAAAAATAGTAAAAAAGATATAGCTAATCTCTTCCTTCAACATCTCTCCTTCATTTGCCTTTATTTTGGAGTCTTTGGCCTTGTATTGGGACCTTTTTATTTGTAAAACAAAATATTAGTAATGAAAAATGGTGTAAAACATGGAAAAATGTTGAGACATATGGAGACTTTAAAAGTAAAAATAAATTTGAAAAGATTTATGAAAAATGGTTGTTTTTGAAAAGAATTTAGTAACTTGAACATATAATTACTCTCATCTTATTATTGGAATGATCGTTTCAATCCATCACTTTCAACACTAAGATTATCTTTCATAACTTTGATGAAGTGATCTCATTCAATAAAACATTACTTCTTTATGGTCAAGATACTAAACTTGTTTAAAATAATGGTTTTAAAAAGGAGAATAAGAAACGAATTTAAAAAGATGGATTTTAAAAGGAATAATTACAAAAGGATTTGGAAAAGAGTTTGTTTTATAAAAGAAATTTAATTTTGAATGATCAAGAATAGAGCATTAACATAATTACAATAATATATATATATATATATATATAGTACATACAATATAGAATATAGTATATAATTAGCTTGGAATTGAAATTGAATTAGTAGTTAGCAATACAAATAAATAAGGTAATAAATAACATATAAATGTAAGAAAAAATATGAGTAATAATAGTTAGATATTAACATAAGAACTCAATAATAATAATAATAATGTTAGTGGATATTAGTAATTAATATGAAAATAAAATCAAAAGGTTAGTATAAGTTTATAGGAGTTAGTAAGTTAGCTTGAAAGATTGAGAGCTTGGTCAATATATATAGTATGTAAGAAATTCAAAAATGTTAAATGCAATGCATGATATACACAATAAAATAATTATGGGGTGTATACAAGGTATCAATGATGTATGATGCAATTTGGAACACATGGAAAGTGATGCAAATTCGGGATACATACAAGTGATACAAGCCGAAGTGCATGCAATTGACCTTAATTGATCTAGAAATGCTTTAAGGACATGGTAGTGATATGCATCAGACACATGATATATAATCAAGCAAGTGAAAAATGCAATTTATAATGCATAGTTATGGCCATATCAATATTTATTCATTGAGATCAAGTAACAAAAATTTTTAGCAACTGATTGATTCACTTCAAGGTCCCATTCTATCCTAAAATCATGCAAATCATTTGGAAATAACAAAAAGTAAAATACATAAATCAATGTTCGCAATAAAATAAACACTCCAATACGACATCAAGTTAAGCTTCTCATTGCAAAATATTCTCTTGGAAAAATTCATTCAAAATCATAAAAATTTTAATGAAATGAAACAAATTTTCTTGCAAGACAGACACCAACAACTACTTACTAATCTTCAAAAGCACTGAAAGGAAAATAAAGCTAGATGAAATATAGTTTATATAGCCTGATAATATACCCATTTGATAAAGTCACGTCCATTAGAGTCAGTATAAAATGTCTTATTGATTGCCATGGTAGTTGTAATTTGCTTTGTAATTTCTTTTCCAATCCTATCAGGCATACACCCAATCTGAATAACAAATATGGTGATGCCGACACCTGAATAAATAACATTACTTAATATATATATATATATATTAACCCTACTCAATTAATCTTCTATAACTAAAGAAATAAAAAAATTAAAATGATGCTAGATTTGGATGTGCTATGACCTATCACCAGAAATACCAAAAGTTTATATACTTTTAGTTTAGAATCATCAAGTCAAATAACAATTCATATATTATAATAGAATTAACAATTAATTTATGTGATATTTATTCAAAATAGATTCTAATTATTTTTAATTTAAATCAAAATTATTGGGTCCATGCCTGAATATTTAATATTATATTTAATTAGGACTAAATTGTATAGAAAATAAGTTTGATATGAAGGACTTAGTTGAAAATAATTAAGTCCGAGGACTTATTTAAAATTGGGCATTAACCGCCCAATTCCACCAATTGTAAAAAAATGATTACAATGGACATGTTGGCTGCATGGAAAGAGGTGATGTATGAGTCACCCGCATTCATACAGACCAACAAGTGAAAACAAATGGTTATAGTACCATTTTTGGTACCAAAACTCAGAGAGGTAAAAAGAAAGGAAAAATAAAGGCAGAGGAAATGAAAAGTATACACTGAAGTTCATCTGATCGTCTGTAAGTCACGTAGGAGCTAGTAGCAAGGGGGAGGAATCAACGACGTAAGTGAGTGGATTATCCACTTCAAAACCCCATCATTTTCTATAATTGATTCCTTGGTTTGATTAATTATTTGAATGATTGATTAAATTTTGTTGTCAAACGGTTTTTTTAAAATTTGAAAATTTATCCATTATTCTGAAATGGGAAGGCAACGCCTCAGCCCATTGAGGCCCAAAGGCGACGCCTCTGTGCATGGAGGTGTGCGCCTCCGCCTTGAAAAGGCGATGCCTTTGAGTCATAGAGGCGTGCGCCTTTGTGACGAGGTGACGATGCCTCTATAATGGAGGGCGGTTCCTCTATAACAGAGGGCGGCACCTCCCTGCTGCACAGGCGATGCCCCTGTGTATTTTTGAGCAATTTTTCAATCTGTTTTGAAGAATAAACCCATTTTTGAACTGAATTTGAATGATTTCGAGTATTTAAATGCTAAAGGATTACAGTAAGACCGTGCCTAAGATACGGCAGGGTTTAGTGAGATGTAAGACTGTGTCCGAGACACAGTAACTCATGATATTTCCTGTATCTGGGATACAAAGGTAAGCCTTATTAGCTAGTTAAGTGATTATTGATTCGGTATGCATACCTGACCTGAACCTTCAATGTGCTGAATGGTACCCACTACATTGACAGCAATCTGATTATATACTGTTATTAAGAGTCAGTTATGATTTGATTATATTATTTAAAGGAATCAATGTGATTTGATTCATATGTTTAAAATGTTGATGTTTGACTTTTGGATTTACAGTTATTGTTTAACTGTTTTTGATGATTGGTTTTTATATTATTTATTTTGTTATTTGAAATGTTATTATTTTAAGTTATCAAGAGTGTTTATTTTATTTATTCACTGAGTGTTTCACATAGAAATACTCACCACTCTCTTTTGTAAAATTATTTTATTTTCAGCTTAGCTACTGTACATACTATATAGAATAATAATGTTGATCATGTGGGTAGTTTAGACTTTAGATGTCCATGATAATGAGACAGAGGTTACGTATTTCATACGACATGATTCCGATGCCGATTTATCTTTTCGTGTTTCGGTAAACCCCATAGCCATCGAGTATCGCACCAGTACGATGAGGAGTGACTTCTTGGACGGTTGTTTGATAGTCATTTTCGTTGCCTATGAGACACAAGTTGGAGTCTGGGTCACTATGACTTGGACTTAGTCATTGCAGTTACTGCTGAAGTTATGCCACTTTTTACCGGTAGAGGGTTGAGCTTTAGGATAGTTGCTACTGTTTTTAGGTAAATATGTGGGTAGCACATCCTTAGGTAGTTAGCCTACCTTTACTAGAGTTTTGTTAGGGCTTTTGATCCTTTTTATTATATCTTATTGTATATATTTTTATTGCCCTTTTTCTCTAGTATTTCCTCTCGCCACTAAATAATGACTCTGTATATTATCTTTTTCATATATCAGTGCTTGTTGTTGAGATGGTATATGTATAAACTCATTATCTATTCTTGTGTTGTTTAGACAACATTAACCATATAATATTTTATATTGTTATTAAACAATCAACCTTAGTAAATATATTAATAAGTTATGATTTAAGCGATATATAAGTTATTATCCCCATTTATTAAACCAGTCCATTTGGATAGTTTTCTTAGGTTCTTATTAGAAGTGGTACCCTTCTATGCTGTTACTCCGTGCTGGACAATCCGAGTTATAAATCTATCCGACGTGGATGTCGGTGGGGAGGGGTGCCACAATTTTTGGTATTAGAGCCTAAGTTTTGAAAGTTTAGATTATGAGATCAAAAATATTATTAATTTTGAAACTCAAATTATGAAAATGATATTTCTAATGACTTTTAAAGCTTAGGCTATGAAATTTAAAATTTAGAAGAAAGTTATATGATGAATGAATGGTGACGATTGATGATGTGATATGTGATAATTTAGGAATACTGAACGAGTTGATCTTAAATTATAGGAAGTTAAGTTATGGCAAGAACTAGGGGAGGTGGTTTAGGTGTTCAAGGTAGACCGAGAGGCTGAGGTAGAGGCCGAGGTGCCTAGGCAAATAGAATGGGTATAGTGGAAAGGGTAAAAAGTGCGAATAGAGGTGGAGATATACTATGAAATAGATCCCCATCAAAAGTTTCCATTAGCAATGAAAGGAGTGATGGACAAGCACGTGATGCTGAGAGTGGGCAAGATAGTTCGATGTCGAGAATGACGATACTGAATTTTAACGTACCAAGGCGAGCACGAAATGGACCGCAACCATCGCCGGTGCGTGGAAATGAAGCTAATGTAGTGCCACCGATGATGTATATGGATGCTACGGAATTGGCACGAACGATGGCCACAGCAATGGCAAAAGGAAACAGGGAAAAATATAAGAGGCCTGGAGACATAATTGAACACGTAAAGAAATATGGAGCATACAATTTCTACGGCACGTTAGATCTAGGACAAGCCGACAAATGGATCAAAACCGTGGAGAAAGCTTTTACGACTCTGAAGTTAACCAATAAAAAAAGATGAGCAACATATATAGATTAATGTTCAATAAAGCTGATGATTGGCTGACTCGAATTCAAAATCTCTATGGAGAAGTTCTGAATTAGCAAGTATTTCAGGAAGAGTTCCGCAGGGAATATCTGACTGAAAATTATCAAAAAGAGAAGTTGGCTGTGTTTATCAATCTGACGCAAGGATATCCTTAAGAGGTTTTGTGAGGGATTGCATATATCCTTGAGAGGAAAGCTAAATTTATACGCTGGAACTATATTTTGAGGCTGGGTTAAAAAAGCAATGGAGTAGCAAAAGTTAGATAAAGTATTTAAAGCTTCGACTCGGACCCAACGAAATCAATAACTTGAATTATCGGGTAGCTATGGAGAAGGAATGAGGATCGATGATCGAGATTTTTTCCTTATTCCAGAAGCAATATAAGGACAGAAGGTGGAAACTGACCTCAGGGAAGTCAGACGTTGGTTAAACAGCCGGTGAAATCGTCAGGATAAACAGGTGCTAGATTTGGCACACAGGGAAAAGACGCATTACCTTGGTGCAATGTATGTAAGAAGAATCATTTGGAAAGGTATGGTCAATTGGAAGTTAGATGCTTCTGGTGTAATGAGATCGGACATTACGCTAGAAATTACACGAAAGCACCACCCTGAGAACCTTCGGTACAAGCATCTTATGTTCCTCGAAGTGAGTGAGGTGTGAGAATAACTAGGGCAGGAAGACCTGCGAATACAACTCAAGAGGGAATGGAAGTAAGGGAACCACATCAAAACTAACTACGAGAACCGAGTACTGTAATTAGAGGTATGCAACAAGCAAGGGTTTATGCTGTTACAGAAAAGGAGGCAGAGAAGTCTCCACATGTGATAGCAGGCAAGGCGTATATCAACAGTAAGTTAGCACGTATACTTATTGACCCTGGTGCTACCTTTTCGCTCTTATCATCAATATTTATGATACATGATAGACTTAGAATGGATGATTTGAATTTTGATAGTGAGCATGCCTATTGTATGAGTGTAGTATGCAAGAAGGTGTGTAGAAATATTTTAGTAGAAATTGACGGGGGTAAAATGAAATGGAATTTCATACCCCTACATATTGATGAATTTGATGCTATACTCGAAATGGATAGGTTGAGCCATTACCGAGCTAATATAAATTATTTTGAAAAGTAAGTAGAAATGGAAGGAGAAGGTGGAAGGAAGATAGTATTTGTTGGAGCAGATAGGAAGGTTCCTATTAAGATTATTTCAATTATAAACGTTGAAAAATATCTTAAGAAGGAATATGAAGCCTATCTAGCCTCAGTGATCGAAGATCAGAAAGAAGGTGTGAAATTAAAAGAACTACCGGTGGTGAACAAGTTCGAGAACGTATTTCCTGAAGATTTTCCAGGATTACCACCAGAGAGAAAGATTGAGTTTGAAATCAAACTCATACCTGGAACAACACATATATCACAATCGTCGTATAGGATGGCTCTAGTGGAATTGAAGGAACTGAAGATGCAATTGTAAGAGCTGTTGGATAAGGGATTTATCCGACTGAACTTTTCACCTTAGGGAGCACCTGTATTGTTCATGAAAAGAAGGATGGATCTCTTCGGCTATGTATAGATTATAGACAACTGAATAAGGTCATAATCAGAAATAAATATCCTTTGCCAAGGATAGAGGATCTATTTGATCAACTGCAAAGAGTGAAAGTATTTTTGAAAATTGATTTACGCTCTGGTTATCACCAATTAAGGATCAAGGAATCTGATGTATCCAAGACTGCATTCAGAACGAGGTATGGATACTACAAATTTCTCGTTATACCATTTGGACTCATAAATGCACTAGCTGCTTTTATAGACTTGATGAATCGCATATTCAAACTGTACCTGGACAAGTTCGTGATTGTGTTCATTGACGACATTCTGGTGTACTCAAAATTAAAAAAGGAATATGAAGAACACCTAAGAATAATATTGGAAATTTTGAGAGTTAAGTAGCTTTACATGAAGTTTAGCAAATGCGAATTTTGGTTGGACAAAATTACATTTCTTGGACATGTGATATCGGCTGAAGGAGTATACATAGACCCCAGCAAAATCGTAGAAATTGTTAATTAGGAGCCACCGAGGAATGTAACGAAAATACGAAGTTTCCTAGGATTAGCAGGTTACTATCGATGATTCGTACAAGATTTCTCAATTATTGCATCACCATTGACAAAGCTACTAAGGAAGAATGTGAAGTTTATGTAAAGTTCGGAATGTCAACAAAGTTTCAAAATTTTAAAGGAAAAATTAGTTACGGCACCAAAATTGACGTTACTTGTTGAAGGAGGTTATTATGTGGTATATAGCGATACTTTAAAGCAAGGACTTAGTTGTGTACTGATGCAAAATGAAAAATTTATAGCATATGCATCAAGACAACTAAGGCCGCATGAACAGAGCTATCCTACACATGACCTAGAATTAGCAGTAGTGGTGTTCGCATTGAAGATGTGGAGACATTATCTCTACGGAGTCACTTGTCAAATATTCACGGATCACAAGAGCTTAAAGTATATTTTAACTCAAAAGGAGTTAAATCTAAGACAAAGATGTTGGGTGGAGCTATTGAAGGATTATGACTACACAATCGAATGCCACCCAGGAAAAGCTAATGTGGTCACGGACACATTGAGCCGAAAATCAGGCAGAAATCTATATCATGTTCGCACTATTAGAATGCCGCTATTAATTGAATTAAGGAAGCTAAATGTTAAAGTTGAGGTAGATTCCTCCAGTGGAATGTTAGCTACTTTGAAGGTGAGACCAATTTTAATCGAAAGAATTGAAGTAGCACAACAAGTGGATGAGGAAGCAAAAAGGCTGCGCAAAGATGTTAAAGATGGAAAAGAGTTAAGTTACAGTGAAGAAGGAATTTTGAAGTTTGGAAATCGACTATTTGTGCCAAATGTAGAAGAATTAAGACGAGAAATAATGGAAGAGGCACATTATTCGGTGTATGCTATGCACCCAGGAAGCATGAAAATGTATAGAACGCTGAAAGAGAATTATTAGTGGAAAGGAATGAAAGGTGTTGTGGCGGAATTTGTATCTAAATGTTTGACATGTCAGCAAGTAAAAGCTGAATACAAACATCCCATATGATTATTGCAAACTTTGTCGATCCCTGAATGGAAATAGGAATATATTATAATGGATTTTATGGTAGGTTTGCCAAAAACTCAACAAGGACGTAATGCTGTTTGGGTGATCATGGATCGATTAACAAAGTCGGCACATTTCTTACTAGTCAAAACCAACTACAATTTAAATAAGCTGGCAGAATTGTATGTAAAGGAGATCGTGAGACTACATAGAGTTCTAATATCAATCGTGTCAGATCGAAATCTAAGATTTACTTCACATTTTTTGCCAAGTTTACAAGAAGTATTAGGTACTAAATTGAAATTTAGTACAACTTTTCACCCTCAAACGGACAGTCAATCTGAACGTACTATCCAAATTTTGGAAGATATGCTTAGGGCTAATGCATTGGAGTTCGGAGGCAACTGGGATAAGCAAATACCATTGATGAAATTTGCTTATAATAATAGCTATCAGAGTAGCATAGATATAGCACCGTTCGAAGCACTTTATGGAAGGAAGTGTAAAACCCCTATTTGTTGGGAGAAAGTTGGAGAAACGAAGCTATTAGGACCAGAATTGGTACAAATGACCACGAAAAATCTTTGAATAGTTCAAGAAAACCTAAAAATGGCTCAAGATAGACAAAGAAGTTATTCTAACTTGAAACGAGCCGACATTGAGTATAAAGTGGGAGAGAAGGTATTTTTAAAAATATCTCCGTGGAAAGGAGTGCTGAGATTTGGCAAGCACGGCAAGCTAAGCCTAAGATTTATAGGACCGTATGAGATAATTAAATATATTGGACCAGTAGCCTATCGTTTGGCACTACCCCTAAATTTATCTGGAATCCATGACGTTTTTCATATATCGATGCTAAGAAGGTACAGAAGTGACGCTTCGCATGTACTACGAGAACAATCGGTGGAACTAAAAGAAAATTTGAGCTACGAAGAAGAACCGGTATCAATCATAGCTAAGGATCATAAGATATTGCGCAACAAAATTATTCCACTAGTCAAAGTACTGTGGGGAAAATACCCTCGTGATGAAGCCATATGGGAGCATGAGAAAGATATGCGATATCGATACCTGTAACTATTTATATCCCAAGCTAGTTAAGGATATTAGCATTCTCCAATTTTGAGGATGAAATTTTTTAAGTGGGGGAGAATTATCGGATCCATGCCCGAATATTTAATATTATATTTAATTAGAACTAGATTGTATACAAAATAAGTTTGATCTGAAGGACTTAATTAAAAATAATTAAGTCCGAGGACTTATTTGAAATTAGGAATTAACCGCCCAATTCCACCAATTGTAAAAAAAAATTATTACAATGGACATGTTGGCTATATGGAAGGTGGTGATGCATGAGTCACCCGCATCCATACAGGCCAACAAGTGAATAAAAAATGGTTATGGTGCCATTTTTGGTACCAAAACTCAGAGAGGTAAAAAGAAAGGAAAAAACAAAGGCAGAGGAAATGGAAGTTTACATTGAAGTTCATCTGATCGTCTGTAAGTTGCGTAGGAGCTAGTAGCAAGGGGGAAGAATCAACGATGTAGGTGAGTGGATTATCTATTTTAAAACCCCATACTTTTCTATAATTGATTCATTGGTTTGATTAATTATTTGAATGATTGATTAAATTTTATTTTCAGATGGTTTCTTTGAAATTTAAAAATTTATCCATTATTCTGAAATGGGAAGGCAATGCCTCAGTGCAGAGGTGTGCGCCTCAGCCCATTGAGGCCCAGAGGGCCTCCACCTTGAGAAGGCGACGCTTTTGAGTCGCAGAGGCGTGTGCCTTTGTGATGAGGTGACGACACTTTTTTGATGGAGGGCGGTGCCTCCCTACTGCATAGGTGACGCTCATGGGTATTTTTGAGCAGTTTTTCAGTCTGTTTTGAAGAATAAACCTATTTCTGAACTGAATTTAAATGATTTTGAGTAAATGAATGCTAAAATATTACAGTAAGACCGTGCCCGGAGTACGGCAGGGTTCAATGGGATATAAGACTGTGTCCGAGATACGACAACTCATGATATTTTCTGTATCTAGGATACAAAGGTAATCCTTATTGGCTACTTATATGATTAGTGATTCGGTATGCATACCTGACCCGAACCTTCAATGTGCTGAATGGTACCCACCACATTGACGGCAATCTAATTATAAACTGTTATTAAAAGTCAATTATGATTTGATTATATTATTTAAAGGAATCAATGTGATTTGATTCATATGTTTAAAATATTGATGTTTGACTCTTGGATTTACAGTTATTGTTTAACTGATTCTGATGATTGTTTTTTATATTATTTATCTTGTTATTTGAAATATTATTATTTTAAGTTATCGATAGTGTTTATTTTATTTATTTACTGAGTGTTTCACATAGAAATACTTACCACTCTATTTTATAAAATTATTTTATTTTCAGCTTAGCTACTGTACATACTGTATAGAATAATAATGGCGATCATGTGGGTAGCTCAGACTTTAGATGTCCATAATAATGAGACAGAGGTTATGTATTTCATACGACATAATTTTGATGCCGACTTATCTTTTCGTGTCTCGGTAGACCCCATAGCCATCGAATATCGCACCATACAATGAGGAGTGATTTCTTGGATGGTTGTTTGACAGTCATTTCTATTGCCTATGAGACACAGGTTGGAGTCCGGATCACTATGACTTGGATTTATTCATTACAGTTACTGCTGAAGTTATGCCACTTTTTACCGATAGAGGGTTGAGCTTTAGGATAGTTGCTACTGTTTTTGGGTAAATATATGGGTAGCACATCCTTAGGTAGTTAGCCTACCTTTACAAGAGTTTTGTTAGGGCTTTTGATCCTTTTTATTGTATCTTATCGTATATATTTTTGCTAGTAATTTTTTTCTAGTATTTCCCCTCGCCGCTGAACAATGACTCTGTATACTATCTTGTATATGTATGTATATTATCTTTTTCATATATTAGTGCTTGTTGTTGAGATGGTATATGTATAAACTCGTTATCTATTCTTGTGTTGTTTGGACAACATTAACCATATAATATTTTATATTATTATCAAACAATAAACCTCAGTAAATATATTAATAAATTATGATTAAGCGATATATAAGTTATTGTCCCCGTTTATTAAACCAGTCCATTTGGATAGTTTTCTTAGGTTCTTATTAGAAGTAGTACCCTTCCACGTTGTTACTCCGTGCTGGACAGTCCGAGTTGTAAATCTGTCCGACGTAGGTGTCGGTGGGGAGAGGTGCCATAGAAATATTGTAATTTAACATATTACATGTCACATATATAGTGAAAATTTTATAATTTAATGTGACAAAAAAATTCCTTTAAGAAATTTTTCATAAAAAATATAAAATTTAATTATTCATTAATATAATATCAAGTGGTAATACTATGAAAACAAAAAAAAATAACTAACACAAAAACTAAAAATATTTTATGTGGAAAACTTAGTAAAATAAAAAAAATTATTCAGCATTATATGTTTATATGAATATAAATGGTATATACTACATACATTAAACATAAAAATTTTAAAATTTTAAAATTTTTTAGCTTTTATATATTTATATGTATATAAATGGTATTGTAGGCGGCGGGGTTCAGCGCGCGCCCAAGTGTTCGGCGACCACGGCACTGTGCAGGCTCAGAGCCTACTAGGAATATAACTCTGGGCCTTGATATGCTTAAGTCGGAGAATGGAGTCGCCACCTGGGTGAAATCCGGGAATACTTTTATAACAACTAGATCCCACGGAGGGAGCCCAGCAGTCGTCCTCAGAGATTGGGTCCGGAAACTGAGTATGGGCTTTTGAATGGCCCACCCGACCTTGCGATCGGCCTCCGTTTGTGTTTTATATTTTATCATTTTTAATTATTTTATTATTCCTTTAATTACATGCAAATGAGCTTCAATCAATTTTCAAATTTTAGTTTTAGCCCAAGTTATTAATTAGTCCATTTAAATACAAATTTGGGCCTTGATCCATACATTTATTCATCCACACCATTCAACATAAATAATTAACAGATAATTAAAACAACATAATAAAAACACATGCAAAGAAAGAGGGAGGAGAAAAGAGTTACAACCTATTCATGCAAACAAAATAAAAATAAATAAATAAAATATAATTTAAATGGACTAAAGCCCAAAATTAAGTTTGGTAGCCCGTGAGCTATCTAATGTGTAGGCCTGCAACACAAATCATAAATCCTAAAAATATCCTATAAAAATAAAACAAGGTTAGTGCAAAATAAATAATCAATAACTAAATTCTAGCTAAATTAATCAAAACAAAAAAAAATTAAATCTAAAATTAATTAAAAATGTTTCACAATAACAAATAATATAATCAAACTAACAAATAATTATTTAATTAATTTTTAAATCATGCATGCCTAATTAAATTAATCATCATTAATTAACAATTAAATAATAAACAAAATAACAAAATAAGATATTGTACAAAATAAACAAACAATAATAATAATGATATTAATCAAATATAAAACAAGTAAAATGAAAATATATTAAAATATC